>PVIH01011899.1:49386-66589 GCA_004025045.1 Sigmodon hispidus | reverse complement strand
TCCTCCTCCCCTCCTCCCCTTTCTCCTTCTTTTCCTCCTCTTCCTTCTTTTTCGTTGAACTTGCTATGTAGCAAAGAATGACCTTGAGAGATTCTCACATTCACCTCCAGAGAGCTGGAATTTCAGATGTGTCCACCATAACCAATGACTGAGGTGTTCCTGTCAGAACCCAGAGTTTCACAAATGCTAGAAAGGGTTTAGTGTCAACCTACTGCAAATCAGAATCCCCTGAGCAGGGAGAAGCCTTATCTGAGGGTTTGTCACCAGCTCACCTCAAACACTGCAACATTAGGAAGCTCCATCCAGCTTCTTCTTCAGAACATTCTTAGCTTTCTTAGGGCATGTGTTTGGATAGTCAAGCCTCAGTGATGGGTGCCATATGTAGACAGATTTTTCTTTGAGTCATCAGTTTACACAAAATGACATGAAGATTTGTTAATTATGAAAGCTCAGAGGCTGGAGAGATGGCTCAGCGGTCGAGAGCACTAGCTGTTCTCCCAGAGGACCAGGATTCAATTCCCAGCACCCACATGGCAGCTCACAACTGTATGTAACTCCTGTTCCAGAGATCTGACATCTTCATACCAATACACAAAAATAAAGCTAAATTAATTTTTAGAAAAAGAAAATTAAAATGAAAGAAAGAAAGTTCAGTCTATAGCTTAGGCTTGTCCCACAAACTATAACTTATAACTTAAATTAACCCATTTCTATTCATCTACATGTTGAGACATAACTCATGTCTTTTACCTCTTCTCCTGTATGTCTATTCCCTCTGCATCCACTGGTGACTCTCACTTTCTTTCTTCTTCCCAGAGTTCTCTCTGTTCAGAAGTCCCTGCTATACCTCTTGTCTACCTACTGGCCTTTTAGCTTTTTATTAAAGCAATCACAGTGACATATCTTTACATCGTGTCATCAAATATCTCACAAAAATACATAGCAACCAGTAGATAGACCATTCTGTCCCACCAGCCAGTTTCCAAATAACCACACAGAGTCATATTATTAATTATAAATTCTTGCCTGATAGCTTAGGCTTGTTACTAACTAGCTCTTACAACTTAAATTAACCCATATTTCTTATTTGTGCTCTACCAAATGGCAGTACCTTTTTTCAGCATGTCATGTTTATCTCTTGCTTCATCTGCATCTAGTTGGCAACTCTGTCCTCTTCATCCCTGTGATTTTTTTTGTCTGAATGTCCTGCCTAAACCTCTACTTATATAGCTATCAGCCATTTAGCTAATTATTAAAACAATGACAGCAACAAATATTCACAGTGTACAAAAAGATTGTTCCACAGAATTTCCCCCCTAATTAAAAGGAAGGTTTTAACCTTAACATAGTAAAATTACACACAAAAAGCAGTGGTTAAGAGCATTGGCTGCTCTTTCAGAGGTCCTGAGCTCAATTCCAAGCACCCACATGGCAGCTCACACCTGTATGTAACTACAGTTCCAGAGACTCTGATGCCTTCACACCAAAGCATATAAAATAAATAAGTTAAAAATCCAGTTATCAAATAAGAATTACAGTTACAACATCCAGTCCATTTGTCTTTGGCAAATTTAAAGAAAATGCTCTATTAACTATCTTATCTTTGTGAGTCTAAAGTTTTTTTTTAAAGTTTTATTTATTTATTATACATTATACAGAAGAGGGCACCAGATGTCATCATAGATGGTTGTGAACCACCATGTGGTTGCTGGGAATTGAACTCAGGACCTCTGGAAGAACAATCGGTGTGCTTAACCTCTGAGCCATCTCTCCAGCCCCAAATCTAAAGTTTTGTACCTAATTTACCTTTTATTATAACTAAGAAAAACTATAAGTTTAAGTATATAGTCTTTAACACCATCAAAGACTCCAGATGATGTAATATTACCAAAGGACAAGAACATTTGGCTGCCTGGATAGACACCGAAATTTTCTCTGTGACATTGGAGCATCCATCTTTGGCCTACAGGCTTAGTATATCTAAGAGATATACATTTCTGAGAAGCAGGGAATTTTGAAGGACTGTTCTACCCTGTGCTGGCCAAGGTTGGCATTCACTTTCTCCTGCATTATTCTGGTCCAGTTTGGACAGAATACTGCCAGCAATTGAAGCAAGGACAGTTTCTTTTCCCATTGAGCAAATTCCATATGCAGTGTCTTCAAAGCCCATCATCTTCTCAGAAGTATATTGATACTGTCAGGAATGGGACATGTCAGGAATGAGAGACATGTTCCATTATCAAGAAAGCCTTATGTTATTAAAACATTTAAAATGTCATATTCTGTAGGTCTTTAAAGTGTTTAAAGACCATCTATTGTGTTTAACCTTAACAACATACCTAATAAAAACATACCTAATATGACTACAAGTTTTCTTATTATAGATGACTAAATGCTAACCTGAATTTCTTAATTATACATTACATTTTTAAATGACCACAAAAGCACAATACCCTAAACAAGAGTAGAAAAATAGATATACTATAAGAAAATAACTTTAGATTTGTATCAATAAACTAAAATCCATACCAAAGTAAAATATTTTGAGATAAATAGCTATTTTTGAGACTAGAGTAGATTTAAAATCTACCCTTTTATCTCATCATTTCTATATCATATCCCCCATTTTTCCTTTGGTAAAAGATCTTTGAATTTAAGTCTTTTGCTTAGTCTTTTTTATGACTATGACTAATAACAAGCTGCAATCACCTCCTGTCTCTGAAAATGATGCCGAAAATCTGTAACACGTTTTTTGGGACTGTGGATGTCATTTTCTCTAGATCTATCTCCATTCATCTATGTCTTATCACATAGCTAATGGCTTTATGTGTGTTTATTACGTCTTGCTCTCTCTGGTGGCAGCTCACAGTATCTCTGTGTGATTCTGCCCTTCTTTCTTTTTATCTATGCTTGGGTTTCATGCCTGACTCTAAGCTGGCTTGCCATAGGCCAAAACAGTTTCTTTATTATCCAAAGGTAATTCACAGCATGCAGAAAGACATCCACATCACTTCCTTTTTTCTGTCTAATCAAAAAGGAAGGTTTCAATTTCAATATAGCAAAATTACATATAATAAAAACCTACTAAACAAGAATTCCATTTATATCTAGTCTATTTGTATTTAGCAAAAGTAAATAAAATAATGTATTATCTACCTTATCATGTGAGTCCAAAGTTTCATGTCTAACTTACATTTTATTATAACTAAGAAAAACTACACTTATGACTATCTAATCTTCAACTTCATCAAAGACTACAGATGAGTACTGTTGGTTTCATGTGTGAGATCAGGCATGCGTGTACATACTACCAGGGCCACAAGAGAGTTTATTCAGGAGAATTGCCAGGCAAGTAAAAGGGCAGAAAAGCAGAAAAGAGAGAAGAGACAGACTGCCACATGGTGTCTCCTTTTAAGAGAACAGGTGGGCATGGATTTACATAGTCACACCTAGGGGCATGCCCTCCATACATGCTGGTTCTGTTCGTGCCATGTTGACCTTACCACATGGCCGCTACATGCCAGGAATTCTTATCTCACCCAGAACCATCTTGGGTTCACCACATGGCATGCCAGGAATCCTTACAGGTATAATATTATATGAGTAAACAGGAAGTGTATTGCAAGTAACTTTCAAATTCTAGAAGTGACAGAGACATCTGGCTTCCTGGACAGTCACCCAAAGTTCCTTTGTAACACTGGGGCATCCATCTTCAACCTACAGGTCTAGAGTCTATGGTAGACTTTTTTTGAAATTTGAAAATTTGAAGGACTATTCCATCCATTTTGGCATAATTTGTCAGTTGCTTCTCCATGTGTCCTGCAGAATGTCTGGCAGTTTTCTCTGTGAAGCAGGGAACCTGAAGGACCATCTTGACTTGTTCTGCCAAAGTTCAGTGGTCATTTTCCTTTGGGTACTACATGTCCAGGTAATGCAGAATACTGTCAAGCAGTCAAGGCAAGAACAATCTCTTGCCCAGTGGCCAGCTTTTGCCACAAAGAAAATAAACTCCACACAGAGTTTCTTTGATGCCCACCATCCTCTTGAAGTATATTAGTGCTGCGAGAAGACAAGTCTCACTGTCCAGAAAAGTCTAAGTTCTTAAAAATATTTTAAATGCCATATTCTTTAGGGTTTTGAAATGTTTGAAGATTACCTATATAATTTAAATATGTTTTTGCATATCTAAAAGTCTAGATAATATGACTATAAGTTTAATTGTCATAGATGATTATTAATCTGTATTTCTTAATTATATATTACAATTTTAAAGAAATCGCATAAACATAATACTTTACAAAAGAGTAGAAATATACATACAGTATCACAAAGTTAACCTTAACTTTGTATCAATAAACTAAAATCCATATCAATGTAAACTATTTAAAACAAGTAGTTGCTTTTTAAAAGTAAATTCAATAATCTACACTTTTATCCTATCATATCTAGATCCCCTTTTATTCTTTAGAAAGAAATTGACTATGACAAATAACCAAACACTCTAAACAAAGATCAACATTCATAATCTATTTTGTGGCAATGTGGGCATAGTTTTCTATGTTACTTCCTGCTGATTGGAGGTGCTGGCACTCTTATGAGGGACTGTGAGGCTGGATCAATTTAGTCAGCAACCTTGAAGCTAATGCGGATGTTGGATCATATGAGTTATCTCTTCCCTTCAGAGATTTTTAAGGGAGTCTTCCTTGATCAAACCATACTAGCCTGGAAGCAATCCACAGGTTCTTATCTTTTGTGGAAACAGAAGCATAACCTCTTTTCCAAAGCAACATATTTTTAGACCCAAATTTTATAGTCAAGATACCTTTAAAATAGTTATTTTGGTTTAACTTAGCAGCCTTTACAATCAAATGTCTTTCTGCAGTTACCTCATTAACAGTTAAAAAATTAAAAGAAAACACAATAATATGCATAATCCAGATTCTTTGTGTATTTTTCATCTTTATGTGATATATATTTTATTACTCTATTTCTTTTTTTAAAGAACTTTTTCTATGTTTTTTCTTTTCTCTCTCAAGCCTACATATTTCCTTTTTCACACATTATAGCACATTTAGAGGTTTTCTTTGTCTGAATATGTTTTATTGCATACCTTTAATCGTTTTCTAACTAGGAGAGTTTTCAAGTTGCTAAACTGTGTGACAAGGACTGATGTGCTGGCTCTGCCTCTGCACAGCTTTTCAATATAGTAAAGGTACAATGAGTCATGCTTACTTTCTCAGTTCTAGGAAGCAGCATTAAATATCATGGAACCATGTTCCCAAGCCCAGTGCTATGTTCTCAAACTCACAAGCAGTGGCTGGGAGAAGCCTCTTTGTACTGCAGCCCATGAAAGAGACTGTAGAAATCAGCCATGCAAGCTTACTTAGCTCATGGTGGTTGGCGGGCAGTTATATCTTGCAGGCAGTTGTTGAGAGTCTCTGTGCTGCCTCTAGATGAAATTGTGAGACAAGGAAGCTCAGTGTGGCCCTGTTTCTGTGCATTCAAAATCTTAGTAAAGCTTTTTTAAATTACCCCATGTTGAGCACCATTTGTAGCCAGAAGTTGCTGGCTCATCTGACCCAGCCTAGCCCGGAGGTCTGGACCTGTAGTCCTGCAGCTGCTTAATCCCTAATAATCACACAAAGGCTTATATTAATTACAAGCTCTTCATCTTATGGCTTAAGATCCTTAACATCTAGCTCTTACAACTTAACTCAACCTATTTCTATTATCTATGTTTTGCCATGTGGTTAGTGGCTTTACCTGTGTTCCATTACATTGTGCTCTCTTGGGGAGCAGCTCACAGTGTTTCTGTGTGACTTCTCCCTTCTTTATCTATTCTTGGCTTTCCCCCTGCCTCTAAGATGGCTTGCCATAGGCTCAAACAGTTCCTTTCTCATCCGGTGGTATTCACAGCATACAGAAAGACATCCCACATCATAATTCTCCTCACCATCAAGAAAGAAGCACAACACTTAGTCAGCCTATTTGGATTCTGGAGAAGCACATTCTTCACTTGAATATGTTATTCTAGTCCATATGGTAAGTGACTAAAAGCTGCTAGCTTTGAGTAGGACCTGAACCAGAATGTTCTTTGATAGGTCTGAGAGGCTGTGTAGACTGTTCTACTGCCTAAATCATATGATTCAGCAGACCAATGGTACTTGGGGTATCAATGGCAGATAGGGATGCTGTTTGGAGCCTTTGGCTGACCCCTACAGGTGAACCACAGAGGAGACCTTTGGAATTTTGAAGAAAGCCTCTCCCATCATCTTCAGACAACTATTCAACTTTGAGAGATAGCTTTTGGCCTAATATTAGACCTCACATTTGACAATGGGCCACAAAGTTTACTATGTGACCTTGGTTTACCCGTTATGAGTTGAGTGTTATATGATCCACCAGTTCACAAAGTAAAAGTGCACAGTAGCAGTGCATTATCAAATGTAAATGGTATTTATATGATCAAGCCTGAGCAGGTCCAGAGGACACAAGCAAGTTACATGAAGAAGTTGCCCAAATGCCTATGGTTTCTATTCCAATTATAATGCCATCTGCTGACAAGCATCCAGTTATTGCTTCATGGTATGTGCCCTGTGATCAGCTGACTGAGGAAGAGAAGACTGGGGCCTGGCTTACTGATGGTTCTGTACACTAGGCAGGCTCCACCTAGAAGTGGACAGCTGCAGCATTGTGAGCCCTTTCCAGCACAACAATGAAAGACACATGTGAAGAAAAATCTTTACAGTGGACAGAACTTTGGGAAGTACACATGGCATTACAGTTTGTTTGGAAGGAGAAATGACCAGATATGTGATTATTCATTGATTTATGGGCTGTAACTAATGGATTGGCTGGATGGTCAGGGACCTGGAAGAAACATGATTGGAAGATTAGTGAATAGATATCTGGGGAAGATGTGAATAGATATCTGTACATGGGTAAAAATGTGAAGGTTAATTGTGGCTCTTGTGAAGTTCATCAAAAGATGACTTCAAAAGAGGAGGGGTTCAATAATCAAGTAACTATAGTAACCCCTTCTGTGGACAATCAGCCTACTTCTCCAGACACTCCTGTCATTGCCCAATGGGCACATGAACAAAGTGGCATGGTAACAGAAATGGAGGTTATGTGTGGGCTTAACACATGGACTTCCACTTACTAAAGCTACTTTGGTTATAATCTGCCAACAGCAGGAACCAACAAGTGAGCCCTCAATATGGTACCATTCCCCAGGGTGACAAGCCATCTACTTGGTGGCAGGTAGATTACACTGGACCTCTTCTATACGGAGGGGTTAGCACTTTGTTCTTCTAGAATAGATATTCTGATTATAGGTTTGTCTTTCCTATATGAAACACTTCTGCTGAAACTACCAACCAGAGACTCACAGAATGTTTTATCCTTTTGATGGAGTTTTCCATCTAGACCACAGATAAGTTCTGTCCCACCAGTCACTCCCTAAATAACCACACAGAGACTGATTATTAACTATAAATTATTGGCTGATAGCTTAGACTTGTCTTTAGTCACTTGCCTCAGGTATGTATGTTCTTTCCATCTCGTTCATTCTGGATCTCATGGTGTCTCCTCTGACTTTACCTCTTTTCTCCCCAGCATTCTCCCTGATCTCAAAATCCTAACTAGCTACGGACTAATCAGCTTTTAAATAACAATGAGAGCAACACATCTTCACAGTGTTCAGAATAATTATTCCACAGCATTATCCATTGTCATGGTATTCCACATAGCATAGCTTCTGAACAGATAACCCTCTTCACAAATAAGAAATTTAATGAGCACATTGGTACTGTGGGATAATGTTCTTGTACGCTGTAAAGATTTGTTGCTCATATTGGTTTAATAAAATGCTGATTGGTCAGTAACTAGACAGGAAATAGAGATGGGGCAACAATATTAGGAATTCTTGGAAGAGGAAAGGCAGAGTAGAGATACCAGCTAGATGCAGAGGAAATAAGATGAGAATGCTTCACTGAGCAGATACCAAGACACGTAGCTAAACATAGATAAGAATTATGGATTAATTTAAGTATAAGAGCTAGAGGCTAATAAGCCTGAACTACTGGCCCAATAATTAGCATAATATTAAGCCTCTAAGTCATTTATTTGAAAAGCACCTGTCCAGTATTTGAGAGTTTCTGGTGGAATAAATGGTGCTCCAATATGGTGCACATATATTCACATAAAGCCTGTGAGAGCTTAAAAAGTGTTCTAGAACACAGAAACAGAGCTCCAAACAGGTTACTAGTTTTGCCTCTCAAGTGGGCTGTAGTATAAAGATGCTGTGGCATGCAGCATGAGCTGCAAGATGGCAGGTTCTCACAGTTTCACAGGAGCCTCAGTATAGGCGCAAGCCGCATATGACTGATTTAAGGTTACTGCTCATATAGACAAAAAGGGACAATCAATCATGGCGTCTTGGTAGCAGCATTTTTCAGGTGGACTGTTTGCTGGCATCAGCAAGCAGAGATGCAGCTCCTTTAAGAGAGGCTTCCTGACTTAGCTTTAGTGGCAAAAACCTCTGGGCTCTTTTAAGAGGCCCTGCTGTTGGGGGCTGGAGAGATGGCTCAGCGGTTGAGAGCACCATCTGCTCTTCCAGAGGACCCGGGTTCGATTCCCAGCACCCACATGGCAGCTAACAACTGTCTGTAGTTCCAGTTCCAGGCAAACACCAAGGCAAATAAATAAATAAATAATAAAGTTTAAAAAAAAAAAGAGGCCCTGCTGTCAAACACTTAAATGAGTTTTATGAGCAACAGACAGCAGTGCTCTACTTGGTGGCAGTATGAATCCTAAAATTCCTAGAGTTGGGGTGATAAACATGGCTTTGGCCAGTATCTCTGCCATGAAGTTAATCTTTCACAGACCAAGGAGCTGGGTGGAGCCTGGCCACCATAGCTGAGGCTTTTTTTTAAAAAAGATTTATTATGTATACTGTATACAGAAGAGGGCACCAAATGTCATTATAGATGGTTGTGAGCCACCATGTGGTTGCTGGGAACTGAACTCAGGACCTCTGGAAGAGCAATCAGTACTCTTAACCGCTGAGCCATCTCTCCAGCCCCATAGCTGAGGCTTTAATCCTAGTCCAGAGGCTCTAATCCTAGCCATAATGTTTAGCACATTAAAGGCTCATGTAGTCAGAAAAAGATATAGATATACAATGAAGAAAAGTTCTGATGAAAAACTTCTAAATGATTTGTAGTGTGTTTTAAATGTACATAGGCTTGGGAGAAAAAAATAATAGATAAAGTCCTTTAAAAAGAAATAGAGTTAAAAAATAATAAGCCACATAAAGATGGAAATTACACATAGAGTCTAGATATTGTATGCTATTATGTTGAGTTTTTTGACCACAGGGGAAGGAGCAAGAGCTGCTAAAAGACATTTGATTATAAAAGTTGTTGGATTAATCCAACCTATATATTTTAAAAATGCCCTGACTTTAAAATTTAAGTCAAGAAATATGTTACTAGAGAAGAGGTTATGCTTTTGTTTTCACAGAAAATGAGAGGCTGTGGATCTATTCTGGGTTAAGAAAAAGCAGGCTTAATCATGGAAGACTATCTAAAAAAATCTTCATTTGGAACAGATGGCCCAGATGATCATAGCACCTTTGTTGCAGTTTTTCCTGAGTTCTGCATCTAGATCAGCTTCAAGATGATCCAGCCTCACAAATTACTCCACTAAGGACTTCTCTATATCCTATATTTCCCTTGGTTCCCCATAAATTACCAGCACTCCCAACCAGCAGGAAGTAGCCTAGAGAACTATGCCCACATTCCCCCAAAATGGATTATGGATGTTTATCCTTGTTTACAATGTTGATTTCAAGTAGTTATGGATAATGGTCAAGAAAAAGGATAAACAAAATGATTGGGTTCAGGGTTCTTTTTGAAAATTAAAAAGGGAAAGTGCTATGGGATGATGCTCTTATACACTGTAAAGATTTGTTGCTCATATAGGTTTAACAAAATGCTGACTAGTCAGTAGCTATACAGGAAGTAGAGACAGTGAAACAAGATTAGGAGAATTCTGGGAAGAGTACAGACAGAGAAGTAGATATGAGCCAGACACAGAGAATTCAAGACAAGAATGTTACAATGAGCAAAGATACCAAGCCCCATGGCTAAACATATAAAAGAGTTGTGGGTTAATTTAAATGTAAGAGCTAGATAGTAATAACCCTGAACTACTTGCCCAGAATTTATTATAATATTAATCCCCTGAATCAATTATTTGAGAAGCAGCTGCCCAGTATTTGAGAGTTTCGGGTAGAACAGAAATATCTGACTACACATTGGACTTATATACATGGGGTTCACTGGTATCACCATGTTCCCCATCATCCAGAAGCAGATGGCTTGATAGAATAGTGGAATGGCCTTTTAAAATACACCTAAAACACCAGCTGCTTGACAATAGCCTATTGGGTTCAAGCAGCATAGTTCAAAAGGCTGTATATGCTTTGACTATAGATATTAGCATTCAATATATGGTAATGTTTGTCCTATAGCCAGGATTTACCAATCTAGAAATCACAGATTGAAATTGGGAGTGGTTCGACTCACTATCACTCCAAGTGATCTACTAGAAAAATTTTTGCTTTATATTCCTAAGACTTTATTCTCTGTGGGATTAGAAATTTTGGTTTCAGAGAGAGAAATAGACACAGCAAACATCTGATTGAATTAGAAGTTAAGACTTCCTTCTAATCACCATGTCCAGTGATTAAAGTTGGTAGGAAATAACTGTAAGAAAAAGAGGCTAGCCAAAGAAACAAACCTTGGCCCTGAAAGCAGAGCTAGAGAAAGAAACACAGTCTGGATCTGGACCCAAGCCAGTAAAAGAAACACTTTATCCCTGAACCCAGAACCAAGGAAACATGCCCTGACTCAGAAACCAGTGCCAAAGAAACACGCTTTTATTGCATACATCTTAATTCATATGATAACTAAAATTTAGAGCCAGATATTATTGGAGAAAAGCTGAAAGATCAGATAGAGAAATAAGTCACAGCCATTTCTTACCTAGCCAACTCCTCAAGCCTAAAAGGGAAGGTCCTATATACATAAATCCTCAGACTAAATGCCTCTGAGTCCTCAGCCTAAAGGGAAGGGGGTTGTAGTTGGAGGGCAGAACTCCTACTATAAAGATCATTTATTTGCTCATTATTAACTTAACCCTAAAGAACTTGATTTATATGAGTGCCACATTGGTTGAATTGAGTGCCAAGATACAAGTATTACAAAACCTTGTTAAAACAGATCATATATATATACATACATACATACATATATATACATATATATATATATATATATTTCAAACCAAGACAGAGGAAGTGAAAGAAAACCCAATATGAGCATTGACTTATAAGGTTACAGAAAAACAGCCTAAGGCTTTCAAACAGCCAACCATAATATATCTAATAACTTTATAGGAATTGTCAAATGATATAAGAACTTAATGGACTCCTATTCAAATGTTAGATCGAAAGAGATTCAAGGAAGTCATAGTTTCATATGGCTCGCACTCACCATTTGTAAAGCAGTTGTTAAAATCATGATGAACTTATCCATAAAAACTGAACAGATATGGTTGTAACAGTCTTAGAGACTGGGGTCAATTAAAACGGAGGGCCTGGTAGAAGATGAAGCTAAAACCATTGAACAATCCAGGAGGGATAGAAGTATTGAAATCTCCCAAGACCAATTTCTAGAGGAGGAAGATTATGCTAATGTAGAAAGGCAATCTTTATATGATGACCACACTCTGGCTTTATCCTGCGTGTCAACCTTGAATGCTTGGAATAGAATTGAAATTTAGTCATTTACAAAAGTGATTCAAGACCCAAAAGAAACCTTCACTAAATTCTTAAAAAGACTGTCTTCAGCAGTAATAGAAAGGTACTAATTCAGAATCTAGGCAAATAATAATTGAATCTCTGGCTTTTGAAAATTCTAGTGCCATTCACAATTCACAATTAGACCATTAATGGTCAGATTGGCACCCTTAGAAAATTAGATCCTTTATATAATTAATATGGAATATCATAACTGTGATGATGTTTGGGTAGAAATTATTTGTAGAGATTTGAAGAAAAGTTAAGATATCAAATGTCACAACAGTAGAAAACAAGATCACCTAAAAAAGGGACTATAAACAACTTATTTTGAGAAGAAATGTTTTTGCTAAGAATAACCTCAAAAGAAAACTCTTCTACTCTGGAGTGACAGGAGGTGTGGCAAAGGCAGACATTGGACCAATGAATGTAGGTCAACCTGGGATAGACAAGGTAACTGTTTGCCTTTGAGAAATACCCTGAGTGGCTACTTGCAGACCCCAGTATCAAATTCAGTTCAGTCTTATCCTGTGGTCATGGAGGAAATACCTTCACAGAGCAATTAAAGAAACTAAAGCCTATTCTAAAAAAAATATACTGCTCTGACCAATAAAAATATCTCTAGAACAGAGAACAATAAATTCAGGAAAAACCACAAAGTACATATTTTGGCTAACTTCTATGAATAAATAAAGAACAAAATTAAAAATACAAATAAATGACATTGTCCTTGAAGGTCTGATAGACACAGGTGTGAATGTAACAAGTTCACCAGAATCTTGGCATCCAAATTGGCCCCTTTAAGAGGCAAATGTTCAGTTTTGGGGAATTGGGACATTATCCAAAGTAAAACAGAGTGCAAGGTGGTTTGAATGTGTAGAGCCCTAAGGAGAGAGATAAAAATTAAAGCCATATGTGGCTAACATTGCCTTAAATTATGAGGACATAATTTATTACAACAATAAAATACTCAGATTAACATTCTCCTAATCTCAGATACAAAACATAAACTAACATATATTTTTGGAAAAAATAGAAGGCATTATGAGAAATAGTCACAGGCTATTCAGGCTGTATGAAAACAAGGCACAACAGATGATAATCTTTCATAGACACCAATAACCCTACTTTTAAAATGGTTAACAAATACCTTTATGGGTTCAATGATAGCCCTTAAGAAAAGAGAAATTGCAGGCCTTAGAGAAGCTGGTAGAGGAGCAGTTAAATGCTCAGCATATTGAAGAATCAACCAGCTCTTGGAATTCTCCTGTTTTTGTTACCAAAAAGAAATCTGGAAAATGAAGAATGGTATTAGATCTAAGAGCAGTAAACAAGGTGATTCTGTCAATGGGATCTCTACAATCTGGAATTCCTTTCCCTTCTCTGTTACCTAAAGAATGGCCTATCATAGTTATTGACTTAAAAAGACTATTTCTTCACTACATCTCTACAAAAACAGGACAGGGGAAAATTCACTTTTACAATGCTTACTTGTAATAATTCTTGACCTGAAAAGAGCTATCAATGGAAAGTTTTCCCACAGGGAATGTTAAATAACCATACTCTGTGCCAAAATTTTGTACAACAGGTATTAGAAGTGATACATAAGCAATTACCACAATCTATCATTTACCACTATATGGATGACATCATACTGACTGACTCAAATATAGATACTTAAAAAAAATATTTGAAGGGCTGAAGAGATGGCTCAGAGGTTGAGAGCAATGACTGTTCTTCCAGAGGTCCTGAGTTCAATTCCTGGCAGCCACTGACAACCATCGATGATGACATCTGGTACCCTCTTCTGTACACAGTATACATAATAAATAAATCTTTTTTAAAAAACATTTATTTATTTATTATACATATAGTTTTACAGAAGAGGGCACCAGACCTCATCATAGATGGTTGTAAGCCACCATGTGGTTTTGCTGGGAATTGAACTCAGGTCCTCTGGAAGAACAGTCAGTGCTCTCAACCTCTGAGCCATCTCTCCAGCCCCTAAATAAATCTTTTTTAAAAAATGTTTGAAGAAATGAAAAAAAATTTCCAGCTTGGGGATAACAAATTTCTCCTGAAAAAATACAAAGAGGAGGAGATCCTATTTAGGATATAAAATAGATCTACAAAAAATAGACCCCAAAATGTACAAATTGGGAGAGATAGATTGTGGACTCTTAAGGATTTCCAAAGATTGCAATGAGGCATTTCCAAATTATGGCCCATTATTGGGATAGAAAATTATAAATTGGATAATTTATTCAAAGCCTTAGATAGTAGTATGTATTTAAATAGTTCAAGAAAATTATCAGCTGAAGCATTGGGCAGTGGTGGCACAAACCTTTAATCCTAGCTCTAACACAGTTGAAGGAGGAAGTGAGACAGCGGGTTGGGGAAAGAGGAGGCAGATGTTCTTCCTTTGCCTGTGCTCCCTATCTGCTGAGGACTGAGAGTCATTCAGTCTGAGGATTTGTGGAGACAGGATCTACCCTTTTGGCCTGAGGAGTGGACTGGGTGAGAAGTGGCTGTGTTTCTCTGACTCTCTGCTATTCAGCTTTTCCCCAATATCAGGCTCTGTTTTCTTAAATAAGACCAAGTAGAATTTGTGCAATAGAACCTGGTTGATATACCCTGCAGGGAGACTATCACCCACCACACCCCAGCTTTAGGTATAGCCTGCCTTCCTAAACAGCCAGGATACCTTTCCCTGAGCTGGCCCATTGCAGCTCCAGCTGTCAGAATTGTTCTAGAAACTCCAGGTATAGCTTGACTTTCCAAGTAGAATATCTCTCTCACACACACCCTATCCCAAGTTATAACACTGGCTTAAAATTATAACAATCCAATTCCAACAGTATGATAAATGACTCAGACTTTTCAGGAACGAAGGTCTGGGTCATTCCTCCAGGTGAAAACACAAGACCTACTGAAGTGTGGCAACGGATGGAGGAAATACAGAATGGTTAGTAGGGGGAGATAATTATAAATACCAGCTAAGGCCATGTGTCCAGCTACAGAACCATGAATTTTCATGGGGGTCACTGTTTTAAGGCAGGTTTTCTCTATGTAGTCCTGGCTATCCTGAAACTCATTCTGTGGATCTCAAACTCAGACATCCACCCGACTCTGTTTCCTGAGCACTTTTATTAAGGGTTTGATAGTTCTGCTGCCTAGCCCAGAACTATGAATTGTAATGTGACCAAATATAGAACTGAAGATTGTCATTGACAAATTTCACACATTTTTGTCTTATTTGTAAAAAATATGCATATATATCAGATATTTGTCATTTTATTTAATGTCTTAGGGTTTCTATTGCTGTGAAGAAATGTCATAACCACAGAAATAAAGGAAAATATTTAACTGGGTCTGCCTTATAGTTCAAAGGTTCAGTCCATTGTCATTATGGTGGAAAGCATGGCAATATACATGCATATTTGATGCTGGAGAAGTAGCTGAGAGTTCTACATCTGGATCATGTAGTGTGCTTTCTCATCAAACTTTCTTTGGACTGCCAGCCCACAAATAATAACATAGAGACTTATTAATTATGAAAGCTTGGTCTTAACTTAGGCTTGTCCCAACTAGCTCTTATAACTCAAATTAACCCATTTCTATTAATCTATGTTCTACGATGTAGCTTTTATCTCTTTCTGATTGTATAACTGATTTGCTCCTGGATTCACTGGTGTCTCTCTTGTGTGCCTGATTCTAACTCTCTAAGTTCCTCTTTCTTCCCAGAAACCCTGCTTATTATCTCCTGCCTAGTTATTGGTCATTCTGTTTTTTAATAAACCACATCCTCACAACCTCAGACAGTGTAAACAAATACCCTGCAACAGGATCCAAAGCAGCAGAGAGTGCCACACACTCGGTGTGACTTGAACATCTGAAACCTTAAAGCCTGCCCCAAGTGACACATTTTTTTTTCCACCAAAACCATACCTATTCCCACAAGGCCACACTTCCTAATAGTGACAATCCCTATGAGCCCTTGGGGGCTATTTTCATTCAAATAATTACATTTAATGTAATATCAATTGCAATAATATTAGTTAATTTATCATATTTATCTTATATTATCATATTTAACTTATGGTACAGTAAATATTCCTCAAACAACTTTGATATCCAAGCCCTTTGGATGCTAAAAGATTGTATTCTGATCTGAAACAACAGGTCATTCTTCAGTAACAGGTTTCTGAGAGAGAGGACCACTGGATGAGGAAAAAAAGAAAAGAAAAACTTGGCATCAGGAGGCCTTGAACAAGCTGATGGCTTATTTAAACAAGTTTATTAAGAGGCTGGAGAGATGGCTCAGTGGTTAAGAGCACTGACTGTTCTTCTGGAGGACCTGAGTTCGATTCCCAGCATCCACATGGCAGCTAACAACAAGTTTATTAAGA
Organism: Sigmodon hispidus; assembly: GCA_004025045.1. Lineage (NCBI taxonomy): Eukaryota > Metazoa > Chordata > Mammalia > Rodentia > Cricetidae > Sigmodon > Sigmodon hispidus. The sequence goes on along the minus strand of PVIH01011899.1, from coordinate 50,314 downwards.
AATACAGCATTTTATATATAGTTTGGGGGGGGGGTGATTTGACAGTCAGCAGAAAGCTATTGTATAATGGGGTGAAATCAGCAGGAAATTTTAGTTAAGCAATTTTGCACAAACAAAACACAGGATATCTCAAATGCATCACAGACCTAGCACTCAGCTCTGTGGCCTTGGGACTGATAAACACAAACACAGCCCATCAAAACCAGGTGAAGAGTGAGGGATGAGCAGGTGGGTATTGTTGAGTTCTTAGCATCCAAAAGTTCAGTTCTCAGGATTTTAAACACAGCTCCTGTGTAGCAGACTTTCTTGAAACACCAACCAGCTCCCAAATCAAGACATAGAGATTTATTGTTATGAATGTCTGGCCTTAGCTTATGCTTGTCCCACTAGCTCTTATAGTTTAATTTAACTTGTTTCTCTTCATCTACGTTTTGTCTTGGGGCTTTTAACCTTTCTTTCATTCTGTCTGTCTATTCCATTTATGTCTGTCTAGAGTCTGCCTGGATGGCTGGCCCTGGCCATGCCTCTAGGTCTTGCTCTGTAGCACCTAGCCCACCACAATCTCCCTGTCTTTCTCCCTTGTTCCTCCCTCCCTCTCTCTCTCCCATTCTCTCAAGCTTAGTTTCTCCTCCTCCTCATCCTCTCTGCCTGTCAGCCCCACCTGTCTACTGCCTGACTATTGACTTCTCAGCTTCTACTAGACCAATCCTGTGCCTTAGGCAGCCAAGGTAACAGAGCAACACATCTTCACTCAGTTGAACAAATGCAGCATAAACAAATGCGACTCATCTTCACACAGTTGAACAAATGCAGCATAAACAAATGCGACTCATCTTCACACAGTTGAACAAATGCAGCATAAACAAATGCGACTCATCTTCACACAGTTGAACAAATGCAGCATAAACAAATGCGACTCATCTTCACA
>PVIH01011899.1:0-49286 GCA_004025045.1 Sigmodon hispidus | reverse complement strand
TAGTTGAACAAATGCAGCATACATAGTTAAAGTAATATTCCAAACCACTCCTGGGTAAAGGTCCTGGCCCCAGTCCACTACTGGCCTTGCCAAGCATGCTCTGGGTTCTACATAAGGAACTAAGTTCCCTCTCCACACACCAGGGCTTCAGGGAAAGTCCAGGGCCAGCCTAAATCTCAACAGTAGGAAGGTTCAGATGCTGGTCATTGGAGTTGTAAGAGTTTTCTGATTAATTTGATTGTGTTTTGTATGATTGTTTATTTGCTATGATGTTTATTTGGTACTATAACATATATAATTAAGTCAATATGATAAGTATATGAATTTACAATTAAAAAATTTGAGATATGGTTTTTGGGTTTTGGTGGGTTTTTTGTTTTGTTTCTGAGTGTCTTTGTTTTTGTTTTTGAGATGACGTTTATCTGTTGGTGTTCTGAGACAAGAGAGACACTGCAGGATGGAATAAGCTTCTGAGCAGCAGCAGGGGGAATCAGCCTGTGATGGACCGGCTCGCTCTTTCTTTCTTTCTTTCTTTCTTTCTCTCTCTCTCTTTCTTTCTTTCTTTCTTTCTCTCTTTCTTTCTTTCTTTCTTTTTTAAAGAGATTTATTTATTATGTATACAGTATACAGAAGAGGGCACCAGATGTCATCAAAGATGGTTGTGAGCCACCATGAGGTTGCTGGGAATTGAACTCAGGACCTCTGGAAGAATCAGTCACTGATTCTTAACCTCTGAGTCATCTCTTCAGCCCTGAACTGGCTCTTTCATTGATTGTTACACAAAAGGCCTTTTATCAAGTCAATTCCCAAATAATATTTTCTTACCTGATCTGGGATTTCTCTGAAGGAACCATTATCCAAGCAAACACAGTCATTAGAAGAATTCCAGGCTTGCCAGGATTCTCTTATGACTGAGGACATGCTAAGATTTTGAAATTTCCAAGAAAAAGCAACCCCATAAATCCCAGGTAACAATCACTGATTATTTCACTGCCTAAGTGGCCACCACTCCAGAGCAAATGCCAGATATAATGGCCTTTTGAGTTTTTCCTCTACATTTATGTAGCCCTGACTGTCCTGGCTGTCACTCTGTAGAACAGACTGGCCTTCAACTCAGAGATATACATGATTCTGCCTCCTGACTCTTGGGAATTAAGTCATAAACCACCATTCTCGACTGAGATTTGAGACTTTAATTATTTGGATTGTTAAGAATCTTTGAGGAACATTTTAAAGTGAATTATATTTATGGTATAAAAAACAGACATGAGACGTAGAGGACTAAGTTATATAGTTCTTAAGATTTATTTTCATTCCTTTAAAAATATTTATTTTAGCTAGAGAGATTTCTCAGTGGTTAAGAGCACTGACCGCTCTTTCAGAAGACCCAGGTTCAATTCCCAGCACCCACATGGCAGCTCACAACTGTCCTAACCTCCAGCTGCAAGGGATCAGATGCCCTCTTCTGCCTTCTGTGGGAATACATAAAAGGAAAACACTCATACACATAAGGCTCTTCCAGCTTGTGTGTATCTTAGCATCATTGCTATCTTTTTTTTTTTAAAGGTTATTTGTACACATCCTTAATCCTAGCACTGGGAGGTCAAGGCAGGTAGATCTCTGTAAGTTTGAGGCCAGCCTGGTCTCTGTAGTGAATTCCAGGATAGCTAGAATTACATGTTGAGACCCTGTCTCAAAGAACAAAATATATATTTATATGTGTGTTAAATAGGCATGTGTGCCTATGTTGTATTTATGTATGTATGTATTTGTGTTGTGGAATATTTCTTTACATTTTATAAAGATGTGTCTATGCCAAGGTGTCATCTGATTATTTTAATAAAGAGCTGAATGGTCAATAGCTAGGCAAGAGGTATAAGTGGGATTTCTGGGCAGAGAGAGAGAGAGAGAGAGAGAGAGAGAGAGAGAGAGGAAGAAGAAGAAAAAGAAGAAGAAGAAGAAGATGATGATGATGATGATGATGATTCTTGGCACACAAGAGATGCCTGGAGACACAGAACAAGTGGAAGGTACAGAATGAAAGGTAAAAAGCCGGGAGCTGAAGAGATGGCTCAGAGGTTAAACACACTGATTGTTCTTCTAGAGGTCCTGAGTTCAATTCCCAGTAACCACATGGTGGCTCACAACCATCTATGATGACATCTGGTGCCCTCTTCTGTATAATGTATAACCAATAAATAAATCTTTACAAACAAAAAGGTTAAAAACCCACATGGTAGAACATAAATTTTAAAAAATGGGTTAATTTAGATATTAGAGCTACTTAGGAACAAGTCTTAGCTTATACAGGCTGAGCTTTCATAATTAATATGTCTCCATGTTGTTATTTAGGAGCTGGCAGGGTGGAGAAAGGCTTCTTACATATTTGATCATACTGTGTAATGTCTCTGTTTTACCTCATCTGCCTAAGGCATCTTCTGATTGGTTTAATAAAGAGCTGAATGTTCAACAGCTAGACAGGAGAGAATAGGCTGAACTTCCTGGAAGAGAGAGGAATTCAGGGAAAGAACTGAGAGGCAGGGAATTCACCAGCCAGACTTAGAGGAAGTCAGATATACAGTACTGAGGAGAGGTAACAAGCCACTTGGCAGAATGCAGATTAATATTCTGTGGAACAGGTTTTTTTTAATTAATTAATTAATATTTTTAAGGATTAAACACAATTGGCAAATTCTTAACCAAATTAAACAAAAAAGCAAAATCCTACTTCAATAAAACTAGAAATTGAAAGGCAAACATTATAACATATTTTAACACTTTAAAAATGTTATTATTCTCATAGATTAATAAAGAGCTGACTGGCCTATAGCTGGGCAGTCAAGCCAGACTAGAAGAATCCTGGAAAAAGGGACAGAGTCAGAAGAGTTTCCAGGAGACACAAAGGGAGTAAGAAATGCTCGGGAACAGGTAAAGCCATGAGTTACATGGCAGCACATAGATGAATAGAAACAGGTTCATTTATGTTGTTAGAGCTAGTTAGTAATAAGCCTGAGCTATAGGCCGAGCATTTATAATTAATATTAAGTATTGGTTATGTGGGAACTGGCAGGCAAGAAAGAAAAGTCTGACTACATCCATATAAATGGGCTAATTTAAGTTTTAAAAGCTAGTTGGGAACAATCCTAAGCTAAAGCCAAGCTTTCATACCTAATAACTCTCTGTGTCATTATTTGGGAGCTGACAGTCCAAAGAAAGACCTGCTACATGTCTAAATTAGGTTATGGTTTTTTAAATGTCATATATGTACCAAGCTGACAAGGGTAAATTACAATGGTTAGTTTTAGTATCACCTTGCACAAATTACAACTACCTGAGCAGGGGCTGGAGAGATGGCTCAGAGGTTAAGAGCACTGGCTGCTCCTCCAGAGGTCCACAGTTCGATTCCTAGCAATCACATGGTGGCTCATAGCAATCTGATGCCCTCTTCTGACATGTATACATAATAAATGAGTAAATCATAAACAAAACAGAACACCTGAGGAGAGAGCCTCACCTGAAGAACTGTCCTGACTTGGGAAGGCACTCCTTACTGTGGATGGCACTTCATGGCAGGAACCAAGATAAGAAGGCATTAGCAGGCTTTCTTTTGGGCCATCAACCAACTCCAAATCATGACACAGAAATTTATTCTTAGTTGTGAATGCTTGGCCTTAGCTTACGCTTGTCCCAATAGCTTGTCTAACTTACTTTAACCTGTTCCTCTTCCTTTATGCTTTGCCTCAGGGATTTTTACTTTTCTTTCATTCTGTATGTCCTGTTCTATGTCTATCTGTCTGTCTGGCAGCTACAGGGCTGGCTGGCCTCAGGAATCTCACTCTCTTTCTTCCTTGTCCTCTCCTATTTATTCTCTCTGGCCACCAGCCCCACCCATCCCTCTACTGCCTAGCTATTGGCTGGTCAATTTTTTATTAAACCAATCAGCTGCCTTAGGCAGGTAAGGTAAAACAGCAACACATCTTTACATCATTAAACATATGCAGCATAAACAAATGTAACACATCTTTACACTGTTAAAATAATAGTCCACAACAAAGGCATGTCACAGTTAGTTCATCCTCTTGTTCTCTGTTCTTTACCTATACTACACCATCTGTGTGTGTGTGTGTGTGTGTGTGTGTGTGTCTGTGTGCTCATCCCCTTGGTTCTGTTCCTCTCGAGAATCCAGATTAAAACAGTACTCTACCAACTGGATCACATTCCCAGTTCAGCCCACCCCCCTTATACAAAACACAAACACTGGGGAGGAGAGCAGGCGTCAGGTTTAATCTTTAGAAAACTTTACAGGCACTTTTCTTTTTACAAGTTTACAAAGGATCTTTCAGAAAAGTCAAAGTGATGTATTTCATTTCCCAAGTCTCGACTCAGTCTGTTCTTAGTGCCAAGTTCATGCTCTGCTCCAGAAGTAGGCAACCATTACCTCACCCACATTCCTCAAAGATGTCTGGATAATGCCGGAAGAGAACTGGTGGGTCCCGGTCTCCTCGGACTGGGGCTCCAGGCACAGCCCGGATACCAGGCCTACGGCCACGGCGACCCCCGGAGCAGGAACGGTGAATCCACTGGTGTGCTTCCACTGCGAATTTCCTCTTGAATCGCATGCCACACTCTGGACAGGGGAAGGGTCGCTCACCCGAGTGCATGCGCCGATGGCTGACCAGCAAAGAAGGGTAGGTGAAGCGGCGCCCACAGTCCACACACACATGGCGTCGCTGGCTGGACTGCACATCAGTGCTGGGTACCTGGGCCGGAAGCTGTGCACCTGCTACCTGGCCTGGGGCAGCTCTGGTAGGTAGCTGTCCCCCTGCAGAGGACTTGGTAGTCATGGAATAAGTCTTACGTTCAGCCACCTCTTGAGATTGCAACTGAGCAGTAGTCTCTGTTGGCCTCTCGCCTCCTCCCTTGGTACCCTGTTCCTTCTCGTTTGAAGTGTCTCCTGGGAAACAAATACTACGTTTTAAAACTCTTACTAGGGAAGTATCTGCAATCCCAGTATTTGAAAATAGCTGAGGCAAGAAGATAGTCATGAGTCTGAGGCCAGTAAGGCCTACATAGTGAGATCTTGTCTCAGAAACGCAAAACAGGATAGTAGGGTATGGTGCCGGCTCCTCTTTAACCCCTAGTACTTCAGAGGTAGAGGCAGGTAGATTTCTGCAAGTGTGAGGACAACGCTATATAAATATCAAGTTCCAGGCTAGTCAGGGTTATCTAAAAAGGGGGGGGGGGCTGGAGAGATGGCTCAGCAGTTAAGAGCACTGACTGTTCTTTCAGAGGACCTGAGTTCGATTCCCAGTATCCACATGGCAGCTGACAACTGTCTGTAATTCCAAGATCTGACACCCTTACATAGTTATACATGCAGGCAAAACAGCAATTCACGTAAAATAAAATAAGTAAATATATATATAAAAAAAGAAAGTCAGTTAAGGTTTCTTTCTTGATGCATCAACTGGGAAAATAATGGTTTCTAGACTTCGCAGGGTTATGGGGAGGATTAAATACATATGTGCTTGTTTACAGTTTAGCAAATGCTCAATAAACAGCAGTTACTGTTGAAGTTTGTGTTTGGGGGTGTTTTTTGTTGTTGGTACACTGCTACTTTTACAGATGAGGGACCATATTTGCTATCGATTTCTTCAGTTCAGGGTGCAATGGGAGACGAGCCAAGCTGTTATACAGGTATTTCTCTCATGCAACACTTCTCCTTGAGAAATACTAGCGTACAGACCCAAAATCAGTTCGATTTTTAGGAGCATTTTAGGGGGTAAATGAGACAAGGTCTCCCTATATCTAGCCTTGCTTGATTGGCCTCCAATCTACCTGCCCCTGCTGGGCGTGCTGGGATTAAAGGTGTGTGCCACCACGACCAGCCTCAGTTGGTTTCCAAAAGGGGGAAGTTAGCAGTATTTAACAAACATCTGGAAACCTAAAAGTTCTTTTGGACCCTAGATCTAGAGCCACTCTGCTGTTTTTCTTAATGGGACGGTTCTCCCGAGTTTCCAAACAACACTCTAACAGGTTCGCTTTCTTTCCTTTAGTATCCGACACACGTTGACTCTTGAAATTCTGCAGGGAAGCTGGAATGGGGAATCTGAACGAAAACCTTGCTAGAGAAGAAACCCCGGATTAACAAGATGCAGGAGCACCTGGGACAATCCCTCACCTCTCGGAGCTCCTCCCAGGCTTTCCCCCTCCTCAGGATCTTGGGCGGCGGGACTCCAAGCCTCATTCTCCTGTTCCATCCAAGAGATGAGGGCTGGTTTGGGCCCCGGGAACCCTGAGAGAGAACAGGGGTCACAGTGCTGACCTGAGCGACTGTCCCGGGCAGATAGCATCCCACTAGGGTGAGGGCATCTCCTCGGAATTTATGCTCAAATCAATCTGGGCAGGGTTTGCGATGCTCTTGCCTGAATGGAGACTCCCGAGGAAACCCTGGGAATAGAAGGTGACTGATGCTGCTGGTGGAAAAGTGCGGGATTAGGGCTCACAATCCACTTGGTCAGTCTACATCTTCCCTGAACCCCCGAGGAGGATGGGGGCGGGGCTCTGACCGGGGCCTCACCGAGCGCGCCCAGGAGGCCGTAGGTCTCGCGCATCACCTCCCGATACAGGGCTCTCTGCGCGGGCCGCAAACACCCCCACTCCTGCGGGGAGAAGTACACGGCCACGTCCGCGAAGCTCACGAGCTCAGGCTTTCTGAAACCCGGCCAGATCTCCCCGGGCATTGGCACCAGCAGCGGGGCCGGGGGTGGCGCCATCGGGGATACTGCTAGGGTAGCGGCTTGGTCTCCCCAGCCACCGACTTCCGGCCTCGGCTTCCCCGGGAAGCCACGCCCTTGCCACGCCCCTTGGCCACGCCCACCCCGCCCTCCGCCTCGGGAGCGGAGCAAAGCGTGCTGCGAGTGGCCGCTGTGGACTGCAGGTCTCCGGTGGAGACTGTTAACGCTCCATAGATCACTCCACAGCCCTCGAACAGAGACACGACTCGGGTAAAGGAACCCGGAAGATGCTTTCAGAAAACATGGCGACTGCCTGGTTTCAGTTGCCATTGACGGCTCTAAGGCGCCATTTCTGCAGCTTGGCAAATATGGCGCCTTTCGGGCTTCCACTGCCCGCAGCGCCCCGTTTGCCCTTAAATACAATGGTCGCATCAAAAGGGCTGGTGTTCGTTTCTATGTGTGTGGGGAGGAGAGGCCTTCAAAAAACTACGGGCTACCTGCTGCCTCAACGACTTCTCTGTGAGCCGTCGCAGCGGCAGATGATTGGCTGAAACCTCAGGAGCAGCTGTGCTGCTATTGGCTCCGGAATGGTGGGACATCTGAACCGGTTCTGAAGACCTGGACATCCCTGCTTCCCGTGATCGAGGCTTCCTGGTGGCCCCACGTGCATCCTGTTGATGTAATGTGGAATCTAGCGGTCAGGCTCTGGAGCCTGGCAAAGCCTGGGCATTGCATCTTAGAAACCAAGTTCGTGTTCACAGAGGAGCTTACTGTAGATCAGACTGATTTTGAACTCAGAGATCTGCTTGCGTCTGCCTCTGTTTCTGGGATTAAAGAAGTGTGCCACCACTCCTGGCTGTAACAATTTTTTACGGAGGTGGAGTGTCGGTGTTTATGGAAAAGTAAATAAATTTATTGTTTGTAGTGTATACTGTATATTTAATAAAGGTAGCTGAAATATCAGGGAACAAACCACAGCCCATTCTCACCCAGCCAATAAATGGGGTAGGTCCTATCTCCATGAATCCTCAGACTGGGCAAACAGACAAAAGGGCTGAACTTTCTTATATCCCCACGCCCCAGCTATTTTCCTTCTTGGTTCAAGTTTCCTAGAGCTAGGATTAAAGGTGTGTGCTAACACTGCTTCACTCTGTTCAGCCTTGAACTCAGACCTCTGCCTCCCAAGTGTTTGGATTAAAGGCATGGATAACCACCCCTGACCTTCATGGCTTGGCTGTTGGTGACTCTGACTTCTGATATTCTATACTATTTTTATTAAATGTACAATACATTACCACAATCGTTTCATATGCTTAAATATGTACACAACAAGTTTGTGTACAACTAAAAAAGTTAGAGAGTGAATGTCAACCTCCAGCCTCCACATGCATGTGCACACATGTGTATATGCATCACACATGAACACACACACAAGAAGTAAGTTCTGGTGTTCTATAGCACAATAGAGTAGAAATAATTATAACTGATTTTTTTCCCCAAACAGGGTCTCCCTATATAGCTCTGGACCTGACTTGGAATTTTCTATGTAAGATGGAGTGGCCTTATACTCAGAGATTCACCTGCCTCAGCCTACTTAGCACTGAGATTAAAGGGATGCCCCATTATACTGTGGGTTTGTTTTGGTTTTTTTAAGCAGAGTGGAGCTGGGGGCTGGTGGCAAAGGCCTTAGCGGGTGTTGAGAGGATCCATCAAGGCCTGCATGATCAGTTAAGCAGACCCTGGAGAGAGGGGGGTGGAAAGGCAGAGGGAAGAGGAGGGAGAGGAGGAGAGAGGGAGAGAGGGGGTGAGAAAGAGAGGAAAGGCAGGGGAGAGACAGGGCAAGCCAGGCAGCCTCCAGACAGACAGACATGAGAAGCAGAAGAAAGGTAAAAAAACAAACAAACAACAACAACTACAACAACAAAACCATCTGAGACAAAAGTAGACAAAGAGAAACAGGTTGTTTTAAATTAAAAGAACTCGCAAGAAATGAGCCTAAGCTAAACTGAGCATTCATAACTAATAAGAAGTCTCGAGGGGAGAGGTCCGGAGGACACCAACATGAACAAGTTGAAATCATCGAAGAAGGATAAAGTTTGACAGTTTATGATCTTCACACAATCTAGTGAGAAAACTGCAGTGAGTTGTCTTTCTCAAAATGACTGGAAATTAGATGTTGCAACAGATGATTTTTTCCAAAATCCAGAACTTTATATACGGGAGAGTGTAAAAGGATCATTGGACAGGAAGAAGTTAGCTTTACAATAGATACAAAGATCCTCAAGATGAAAATAAAATTGGAACAGATGGTATACAGCAGTTCTGTAATGATCTGGCCCTCGATCCAGCCAGCATTAGTGTGTTGATCATCACATGGAAGTTAGGGCAGCCACACAGTGCGAGTTCTCCAAACAGGAGTTCATGAATGGCATGACAGAGTTAGGATGTGACAGCATAGAAAAACTAAAGGCCCAAATACCCAAGATGGAGCAAGAATTGAAAGAACAAGGATGATTTAAGGATTTTTACCAGTTTACTTTAAATTTTGCAAAGAATCCAGGACAAAAAGGATTAGATCTAGAAATGGCCATTGCTTACTGGAACTTAGTGCTTAATGGAAGATTTAAATTCTTAGACTTATGGAATACATTTTTGTTGGAGCATCATAAATGATCAATACCAAAAGACACGTGGAATCTTCTGTTAGACTTCAGTTCAATGATTGCAGATGATATGTCCAACTATGATGAAGAAGGAGCATGGCCTGTTCTTATTGATGACTTTGTGGAATTTGCATGCCCTCAAATCTCTGGGACAGAAAGTACAACAGTGTAGCACTAAAGGAAACTTCTAGAATGTACATAGTCTGTACAATAAATACAATAGAAAAGTGCAGTCAGTTTCTGCTGGCTAGACCAAACTGAAGATCAATCCTCACAGTTCAAACTGAGGGTTGAGACAAAACTTTAAGGATACATCTTGGACCATATCGTCCTCCATCTTCTGCTGGTAGTTTGGGCTTGTCTTCTAGTCTGGGCCACTCTAAACATTTTAATTCCAACATTGTGAATTTCATCTTATACCTGTGGACCATCTTAGTTTGTCTTCCCATAAGTCATAGAAGCTCGATGGTGATGATTTTGAGGGTTCCATTCTTGCATAAAGCACAATGCTGTCTTCATCAGAAAACAGTTTGGCATAAGAATTCAACATAAGGGGCTGGAGAGATGGCTCAGCGGTTAAGAGCACCGTCTGCTCTTCCAGAGGACCCGGGTCGATTCCCAGCACCCACATGGCAGCTAACAACTGTCTGTAGTTCCAGTTCCAGGCAAAAACCAAGGCAAATAAATAAATAAATAAAGTTTTTTTTTTTAAAAAAAAGAATTCAACATAATATAATGAACACCACAAAAAATTTATAAAAACTTCTTAAGTATATGCTTTGGGCTAGTTGCAAAGACTATGCTGGTAGCACTTCACATGAGAGTGATTATGTGAGTGTACCAGACCTGGAATGGTGTTTGGTTTGAGAGAATTTAATTTTCCTGGCAAACCACATATACTGTTGATGTGAGTGGAATAGCTGATGAAAGAAATGTCAAAATAACCAACACATAAAAAAATTTAGGCTAACTCGGTGACTACATGAAAGGTTCCACGAAACAGGCTGTGGTTGTCCTACCCATGTATACACTGTAGTCCTGTAGGGAACTGTTATTTAAAAAAAATATTGTGATGGGACATAATGTTAGATTCCACTTTAATCTGCACCCACACACCACATAATTGGATTTCATTCTGCTTCTGAAATGCTTCTATGCCTTTTGAATAAGTTAAACTATTTCATTTGTTTTGAATGTTTTGCATTGCTATACAATATAATATTCTAAATTAGGTATTAGGGTTTAGTTTTTGTTTTAAATTTTTTGTCATCGCACTATGGAACACAATGCAATTCACCTAGTTTATAAGAAGATTGTAGGATTTACATTTTAGACACAGTTGCAATGAGCCATGAAGTTCAATATTTATCATATAGGCTCTGCTCTTTCAGGCAGTGCTCCAGCCTGTAAAACTTCTTAGTGTGTCGAAATGGCTTTACTGCGAAATCACTGTGGTTGCCAAATCTTTACTCCAAGAGCAGAGATTTTTCAAACAAGCAAGTGCTCGTGCAGATGCCAATGGCTTCTGTTCTGTAAATTATTTGGACTTTGACTGTTTTTGTCTCACATTTGTTATTTCCACATCAAAGCAGAATGCTGTCTTGGTTGTATTTTATTTTTTCACAAGAAGAACCATGAATTGCTCTCCTACTGAAAATGCTTGTTTCTCTGTTAACACACTGACTGACCTGTGAAAAGGATGTACTTATAAATATTTCCAGGAAGAAGTTAAACATGATGAACTTAGATGTGGGATGCCTGGCCTTTGATAGGGAGAGTTTGCTTAGTGAACGTCCTGTTCAGGGCACAAAGGGATGAACTTCAGGATGGCAGAACATTTTATGTAGATGTGGAAATGATTAAAGCAGCTTTTTAGTCCCCATGATTTTGGAAATTGCATAGAAAGCCTACCTTATAGATATAATCATTATTTCATTCATAACTTTTAATTTAGGAATACATTTTAAATACCAAAAGAAAACAGAATAATTTTTTATTCACATTACAGGAATTGGTTATTAAAAGACAAAGAATATTGCTGTTTTAAGTATTTCTTGATTTCATTTTTGTAAATATGAAGAACTTCAATTATGGAAAAATCAAAGATATATATATATATATACATATATGTATATCTTTAAAAGTTTTACAGACATATATTGTTTATTCCCACATGGACCATTTTGAGTTCTGGTACTGTTTTCAGGTTGATTGATTCAAGTATGAATTTGCTTATCTCCCCACTTCATAAATTTTTCTTCATAAAAATCTTAAAAAAAAAAAAGAAGTCTCTGTGTCATGATTTGGGAGCTGGTTGGTAGCCCAAAAGAAAACACCTGGTACGTGTGTGGTCATGTATGGATAGAGATCAGAGGACAACTTGGAAGAGACAGTCCTTCCTATCCAGGGATCAAACTTAGCTTATCAGGATTGGCAGCAAGTATGTTTACTAGCTGAACCATCTTGCTAGCCTTACACCTTTCAAGACAGGGTTTCTCTGTATAATGGCTGTCCTGGAATTTGCTTTGTAAACTAGGCTGGCCTTGAACTCACAGAGATCCTCCTGAGTGCTGGGATTAAAGTTATGCACCACTATCATATGGCTCACATCTTATTTTTAGAAACAAGATTTCTCACTAAACCTGGAGCAAACTGGTTTAGCTAGACTGGCTAGCCAATGAGCTCTAGAGATTGCCTGTTTCTCCCCACAATGCTAAGGTTACTCTCTGCATCCAGCTTTTAAGTGGGTGATGGGAACTGGAACTCAGGTTCCCACACTGACACAATAGTACTTATGGACTGAACCATCTTCCCAGACCCTGCTCCAACTTATTGATATATTTAACTTTTCTTCTTTGAGATTTGTGTGTGTGTGTGTGTGTGTGTGTGTGTGTGTGTGTATGTGTGTGTACATGTATGTCATCAGGCTTGTGTGGCAAGCAATTTTCTTTTTGGGGGTGGGGGTGGGGGGTTCAACACAGGGTCTCTCTGTGGTGGTTATCACTTTTACCTGCTGAGATATCTCACCAGCCCCCTAACACTTTTTGACTATTGTGCAATTCTACACATTTGTATACAAGTTTACATCTTCATTGAGATAGACTTCACTTACTATTTTAGTTACCCATTCAGTCTTAGGTTAGATGGTCTGAGTATATTATATTATTTTCAAACTGTTTTGTTTTTTTTTTTAAATGTGTAAGAATGGACCAGTGAAGGCTCCTCAGGTAAAGGTACTGAGTTCATCTCCTGAAACCCACACAGTAGTGCTGTGGAATAATTCTTCTGTGCACTGTGAATACATATTACTCTCATTGGTTAATAAAGAAGCTGTTTGGCCTATAGCAAAACAGGATATAGTTAGGTGGGACAGTCAGACTGAGGATGCTGGGAAAAAGAGGGAAAGACTGAGAGTCGCCAGCAAATGCAGAGAGAGCAAGACGGGCATGCTGTACTGAGAAAAGGTTCCAAGCCACGTGGCAAAGCATAGATAAGAGATATGGGTTAATTCAAGTATCAGAGTTAGCTAGCAACAAGCCTGAGCTATTGGCCGAGCATTTGTAATTAATGTTAATCCTCAGTGGTTATTTGAGAGTAGCTGCAGGAAAGAAATGTCCACCTACATGGTAGGAAAGAACCAACTCTTGACAGTTGGCCTCTAACCTCCATACTCATACCGTGTTGCACACACACACACACACACACACACACACACACACACAGAGAGAGAGAGAGAGAGAGAGAGAGAGAGAGAGAGAGAGAGAGAGAATCTTAATAACTAAAATTTAAAATTTTTAGAAATGAACAACAAAGTTTTTCAGTTGAACCTATTTTTTTTTTTAAATTTGGATCCATTTATTTTATATGTATGAGTGTTTTTCTACATGTGTAGTGTGTGGTATATGGGCAACATGTGTGTGCCTGATACCAGCTAGGGCCAGAAGAGGGTTGTAAATGCCCTGGAACTGGCTATGAGCCACCATGTGAGTGTTTGGAACCTAACTTGAGTACTCTGGAAAAGCAGCCAGCTCTCTTTACTGCTGAGTCTTCTTTCTAGCCCCCAATGTAAATGTTTATAATTTTACAATTCAATCACATTTTGTATTTGCATGATTCTGTGCACCTGTCATCACAATATATTTCTAAAATGCTTTCCTTAGCCCCAAAGGAAACATCTAGTCTACTGTCTGTCTAAACTTACTTGTTTGTGGTATTGTACATGAAGGGAATCTGGTTTGCTTCACCTAACTTTTCAAAGTTCAGTCATGTTTTATCATATATTGCAACTGCACTCCTCTTCAGAGATATTGTGTTAAGATATTGATAGGAAGGGTATTAGACAGCCCAGCAGATAAAAATGCTTTATGCAAGGCTGGTTACTTGAATTCAATCCCTGAAAATCATGTAATAGTAGAAGGAGAGGCCAAATGTGTTGGTGCATAATTTAATCCCAGCACTCTGGAGGTAGATGCAGGAAAATGTCTATGGGTTCAAGGTCAGCCTCTGGTCTACATTCCGGTTCCCAGGCCAGGCTACACAGAGAGACCTTGTCTCAACAACAAAAATGGAAAGAGAGAAGCAACTCCATAATGTTGTTCTTTGACTGCTATGAGATGATCTTTATGTGCACTTTGAATATGTGTTACTCTCATTGGTTGATAGATAAAGCTGTTTTGGTCAACAGCCAGGCTGAGTAAAGCGAGGGAGTTCATTCAAACTAAAGACAGAGATGACAAAGGACAGAATCGAGGCAGAGGCTGCAAGCTGCCCAAAAAGCAAGGTATGAAAGGACCAGTATGGGGCTGGAGAGATGGCTCAGCGGTTAAGAGCACCATCTGCTCTTCCAGAGGACCCGGGTTCGATTCCCAGCACCCACATGGCAGCTAACAACTGTCTGTAGTTCCAGTTCCAGACAAACACCAAGGCAAATAAATAAATAAATAATAAATAAATAAAGTTTTTAAAAAATAAAAAAAAAGAGAAAGGACCAGTATGTATGGGCCACATGGCCGTACATAGATTAATAGAAATGGTTAGTTTAAATGAAAGAGATAGCTAGTAATAAGCCTGAACTATTGAGCAAACATTTATAATTAATATAAGCTTCTGAGTGGTTATTCAGAAACTGGCAGGTGGGAGAGACTTGTATACTTACATTTGACCTCCACACATAACCTCAGACATACTATGTACACACACACAACAATAAATAAGAATGAAGGGGCTGGAGAGATGGCTCAGTGGTTGAGAGCACCATCTGCTCTTCCAGAGGACCCGAGTTCGACTCCCAGCACCCACATGGCAGCTAACAACTGTCTGTAGTTCTAGATCCAGGCAAACACCAAGGCAAATAAATAAATAAATAAAGTTTGAAAAAAAAAGATTTATAAATAAGAATGAAAAGACAATAGGTCAGGACTTGAAATATAACTCCATAGAGAAGTTGCATAGTAAACACAGGTATTGGGTTCAGTGCCCAGCCCCACATAGACCAAGTGTGATGGTATGCTCCTGTAACCTGAGCACCTAATATGTGGAAGCAGGAGGGTGACGAGTTCAGGATAATTCTCAGGTTTGGTCCCCAACACCAACATGGCAGCTCACAACCATCTGTCACTTCAGTTCCTCAAGATCCAACTCCATGGGCACTGCACACATATGGTACATTTGCACACATGTAAACAAAACACTCATACACATAAAATTAATTTTTTTAAAAATATGATATAAAGATTTACTGTGGCACTGTAATTAGAGTAGGGCTTATGGAAGTCAGATAATCAATACAGTTTTAGCTTAGGTCTGGCTCACAATTCCAGAATGCAAATTGAGATTGACTGCCTGGGTATGGTGGTGCCTATATCCTAGTATTTGGGGAGCTAAAGCAAGAAGGAACACCTCAAGTTTAAAGCCAGCCTGGGCTACATAGCAAACTCTAACTCAAACAATAACAACAGCAAAAACAACCAGACATTTACCACCAAGCCTGACAACCTGCATTTAATTCCTAGAATCCATATGATGAAAAGAGCATATGGATAGTTATAAATTGTCCTGTGATCTCCAAATGCATACCATGGCATACACATATAAATAAATTTTAGAAATAATTTTAAAAGAAAGAAATGGACATGCTTAGCAGCTAGAAGACTCCCTATATTATCCCCTAACCCCTATTAGCTATTAGAGCTACTTCTAGCCAAGAGAACATTAAAATGAAAAAATATATTTAGTATACCTGTAGGGATTGCAAAGATGAGTGCCACCAATCACAGAACTGAGGATGGAAATTTGGACCTTCCCCATTCGTTATCTCTCTCTCGTTTTGCCTACATGAAGCATGGAATATGACTGGATTGTTATTATCATCCTTTTTAAAATATTTATTTTTATTTTGTGTGTATGGGTGTTTTGCATGTATGTACATCCATGCACCATGTAGGTGCAATGCCCTTGAAGGCCAAAAAAGGGAATTAGATTTTAGATTCTCCTGGAATTGGAGTGACAGATGATTGTAAGGGGTAATGTCCAACCCAGATTCTCTGTGAGAGCACACAGTGCTCTTAACTGCTGAGCCATCTCTTTAACCCATGACCAACTTATTTGAAACTTCACCAGGAGGTAACTCTAATGGCAGCTTCTATGTCACATAGGGTTACACTGCTGAGGAATTAACACAGTTCTTGGTAACTAATGGGATTAATTTTTCTCCATCTTTGCATATAATGTTGATGAGGAGCAGTCTGTTTTTAGTAGGCTGTTGTAGAATATTATTTTAAGGTGCATTACATTGGTTTATGCTGTGAAACGTTTGTTTAATGATGCAAAGATGTGTTGCATTTTTTAACTCTGTGAAGCTGCGTTAGTGTGACTGTCTAAAACACCCGATAGGTATAATAAAGAGGTAAATGGCCAATAGCAAGTCAGGAGAAAGGATGGGCGGGGCTGACAGGCATAAAGAGTAAATAGGAGGAGAAATTTCCATAGAAAGATCAAGGAGCACAAAGAAGAAGAGGAAGACTCCAGAAACCAGCCACTCAGCTACACAGCAAGCCACAGAGTAAGATCATGTAAGTGGAAAGAAACAGAGAAAGTAAAAAGCCCAGGGGCAAAAGGTAGATGGAAAAAATTAAGTTAAGAAAAGCTGGCAAGCTAAGGCTGGGCTTTCGTAAGAAAGAATAAGCCTCCAGCTTTGGGAGAGCTGGGTTGCAGGGCCAAAAGCACAGAGAGTCTAAATACAAACAACTACAATTGGCAACACCAGGAATAAACTTGCATTGTGCTTCAGGAATATATCACTCTCTTGCCCTGTGACACAGTTTAGTTTACTGTTATCTATAAACAATATATCTGTATTCAATTTTATCAATAAAGACTTGGGAGTCACATGCTGGGGTGAAAATCTTCTAGCTCAGAGAGGCAGAGAAGAGCCTGCTTGACCTTCCTCATCTTCCAATGTCCCAGAAAGAGAGCTAAGCTGTCTCAAACAAAACTCCTCAGACTTAATATTCCTCCCTTTTACTTCCTGTCCTCCTTTCTATCCATCCTCCTGACTCCCCCTTACGCTCTATCATCACTTCCCATCAACAGGTTTCTTGCTCTGACTCTTTACCTAAGGGATGACATTTTTATTTAATTCTATTTGCAATAAGCATAAAGCTCTTAGATTAGAGATATGTGTAGTTGATTCTTCTTTCTTGCTCTTTGGGAGCCCACCACCCAGCTCCCAAATAAATCCATGGAGACTTATTCTTACTTATAAATGCATGGCCTTACCTTGGCTTGTTTCTAGTCAGCTTTTCTTAAATTATCCCATTAATGCAAAATTATTTGCTTGCAATATATTGATTGTATAAAGGATTAATATGTATTGAGGGATATATGTTGGGTACTAGATATTGCAATAATATTTACTTGCAATATAATTGTATAAAAGATTAATCTTTATGGAGGGGTATATAGACACTCATGATACAATTTGACCTTAAGATGATTCTTAGAAAGAAAAACTGTTTTTACAATGGCTGCTGATCCACTCCGCAAAACACAAGAACAAAACAGAGGCCAAACTTAGCATTTCCCTAGGTCCCAATTGAATCTAGCCACACCCTGTAGGGGTTCTGAGCTCATCCCATCTATTTTTTTTGCCTCTGAGCTTTTACCTTTATCTACTCTATGTATCTTTCTTTCATTGCTTACTCCATGGCTGGTAGTGTGGCTGGGTGGCTGGCCCTTGGCATTCACGTCTTGATCTCCTTTTCCCATTCTTTTCTCTTCTTCCCTAGATCTCTTCTCTCATTTATTCTCTCTGCCTTCCAGCTCCACCTATTTCTGTCTCCGACCTAACGATTGTCCATTCAGCCCTTCTTGATACCAATCAAATGTTTTAGACAAGCAAAGTAACACAATTTTACAGAGTTAACCAAATGCAACATAAAAAAATGCAACACATCTTTGTATCATTAAACAAATATTCTACAGCATAAAAAGTGTAACACATCCTAAACTAAGATTCCACAAAAGATGTGTGCTAGTGATGAGCCATTCCACAACTAGAAACAGGTTTCTCTAGCAAATAATGCAATCTTGTGGTTCACAGTGTGATCAAATGTCCTGCAACAATTTACAGAGATTTTGATCCCTTTTGCTTCTACAAGTTAATGGTGGAAACCTGATCAGTGCAATTACTGGACATTTGGTATGTCAGGTGGAAAAACAAGGCATTTAATATGGTATAGAATATTTTTTGCTTTAGTAGGCAAAAATATGTTACATTTCTTTATGCTGCATTTGTTTAATGATGTAAAGATGTGCTTGTAGTAAGAAGTTTCTCAGTCCTGTCTAGCCCCAAGGTCTGGACTCACAGCGTTTTAGTTCCAAATAATTATACAGAGGCTTATATTAATTATAAGCTGTTTTGCCTGTGGCTGAGGCTTATTACTTGCTAGCTCTTACTCTTAAACTAACTCATGATTCTTATTCATGTTTAGCCACGTAGCTTGGAACCTTTGCTTCAGTGCAGCACTCTCTTCTTGCTTCCTCTGTGTGTGACAGCTGCTCTGCTCTTTCACTTCCCAGAATTCTCCTTGTCTGGTTGTCCCACCTCTACTTCCTGTCTAGCTTCTGGTCAATCAGCATTTTATTAAAACAATATTTACAATGACAAATATTTACAGTGTACAAGAGCCTAGTCCCACAGCATGTGTTGCTGTTTACCTTGTCTGCCTAAGGTACTGGGTCAGTCTATTAAAAAGCTGAGTGGCAAATAGCTAGGCAGTAGAGGAGCAGGTGGTGCTGGGGGCCAGAGAGAATAAGTAGAAGGAGGAATCTAGGAAAGAGAGAAGAGAGAATGAGAGAGAAAAATAGGGAGATGCCCAAGGCCAGTCAGCCAGGCAGTCACCAGCCAGCCAGCCAGAAAAGAATTGGAAAAGTAGGACACAGGGAATGGAAGAAAGGTAAAAAGCACTAAGGCAACATGTAGACATAGAGAAACAGGATTAAATTAAGATATAAGAACTAGTGGGACAAGCATAAGATAAGGCCAAGCATTCATAACTAATAATAAGTCTACATGTCATGATCTGGGAGCTGGTTGGTAGCCTAAAAGAAAGCCTGCTATATTTGGTATTTTAATATGAGGCCTAAATTTTCACATGCAGCTTGAGAAAGATAAATGGAAAAAAGAGAGAGAGATACAGCTCCTTTAAGAGTCTCTGCCGTGCAGAAAGCCCTTGAGTAGCCACTATGCTAAGTAGAAACAGCAAACTGAGTAAAAAGTATCTAAAGCTGGAGTGGTTAGAAACAGTTCCAAGTTGAATGCAGCTCTCAATCAGGCTCTCGGGGCACAAAGCTCAGTCTTCACCGCCCAAGAGGAGCAGAGCCAGCCACTAGTGCAAAGCCACTCAGCAGCTCAAGGTTCAGATGTGGTCAGAAGAGGTTGAAGACATGCAGAAAAGACAGTTCCAAATGGAAAAATCATCTGAACAGTTTACAGTGTGTTAAACAATGTGCATGGGCTCAAGAAAGAAGAGAAAATGGGTATAGACAGTCATAGAAAAAAATAATTAAAATTTAAAATCTTTAGAGAAACAGTAAAGTAATATAAAAAGAATAAGCCACAAACAGCTGGGCAATACACAGAGCTGGATCCTGAATAGTATTCTGTTAACTTTAAATGTTTCAAATGCTGAGTGGACTACAGCTGCGGAGAGACACTGGACTGCAAAAGCAACTGCTGAATTAAACTAGCATGATGCTTTAGGGATGCCTTAACTTTAAAACAGAAGTCAGAAAATGTATTGCATTGGGGAAGAGGTTGTGCTTTTGTTTCCACAAAGGTTGTAGATAATAGAGATCAGATTTGACAAGGGGGGACCTCCTGAAAAACTTAGCTACAGACATAAAGAAATAAACTAAGAAAAACTACAAGACAAGTGATGTATATACTGATCCCTCTGCATTGGAGCAGTTCTGAGACTAGACAACAAATATTATACTCGTTTTCCTTTATCTTAAATTTCTCAGGGTCCCCTAAAGATACAGTCCCCTTCAGAAAATAGGAAGCAGTCTAGAGAACACAATGCCTACATTCCTAAGAGATGGGGTGGTTGATCTTTGGTCATTTGGTGTGTTCTGGATGTTTTTCATCATTTAGTGGGGATATAAAAATACAGGATAAAAAGATAACTATTAGCCTCTGCCCTGGGCCAGTGGGGCATTCAACTGGGAGTGAGGCAAATGAAGAAACAGGAACATGGAGGAATTTTCATTCAAGCTCTGGCACACTTTATTTTTCCAGCCAGCATTTAAATAGAATCTCAGAGTGTGAAGAATGCACTTAGCCAGGAGGAAGGAGAGAATTATTCAAAGAGGTAGCAAACCTGAGGAGAGAGGTGCCAGACAGGGTGGAATTGGTATATAAATCTATCTGTTCTCAGTTGAATGCCTGGAGAACATCACCTGCTGCTCTGAGAGATCAACAGAAGCCGCCTGAATTCATGGCCTCACTTAAAACAATAGAGGGTGTAGTCTTCTGGTAAATGGCTAACTGTAGAAGCTAACTTATAAGCTGAAAAATGGTTAAGCTACTCTTTGGCTTGTGGCAAACCTCAAATATTTTACACTGGTATGGATTTTTACATATTGATACAAAGTTATTTTGGTTGTTTTTGATCACATTCTGACAATAAAGTTTATTTTGAATCAGAAAGCAAAGCTAGCTACTAGCTGAACAAACTTAACCATAGAGGTTTTGGAGGACCAATGACAGAGAGACAGGAAGTAGTAGGGCAGGGCTTAGAGGGCATTTCATGAATTTTTTTAGATGGAAAATCAGAAGAAAGAGGAGGTCACTGATCACTTCTCCAACACTTCTCTGATCATTTAGGTTCTGACAGACTTTTCTGTGAACCATGAACTTTGAAAGACTGTCACACCTTGTTGTGGCAAAGTTCAGCAGTCACTTTCTTTTATGTCCTGCTTGCCAGTTTGAACATCATACTGTCAATAGTCAAGGCAATGGCAGTGACTAACTTTCTTGCCCAGTGGCTGATTTTTCATAATGAAAACAAACTCATATGGAGGTTTGTTGATGCCCATTATACCTTTTAAAAGTAAATTGCTGCTTCCAGGAGCAGATGTGTCTCACTGTCATAAAACCTCATGTTATTAAAACATCTTAAATGTCACATTCTGTAGGTCTTTAAAGAGATTCCAAATCACGTGCCACGTGCAAAAAACTAACAGATAGTTAGAGATTTTTTGTTGTTGTTCTATGTTTGAGCAAGTTAAAGCTATCAGTCAACTTTATAAGTTGGTTTGGTCTGTATAACCAAAAATCTATTGATGCCATATGAAAGAATGACATGTAATAATAGTAAGTCATAAGGACTATGTAGCCAACAACATTTATCATGTGTCATCCAGTCTCAGAGTTGTTTCCATGATGAGGAATCAGCATACATATCACCTGTCCTTTTCCCCTCATGTTTGCAGCCAAGATCCTCAGTAGGGCTTCCCCCATCAAATCTGATCTCTTTTAACTTAGAAAGAATCCATTGGTTTTTTTTGTTTCTTGTGGAAACAAAGGCATATACTCTCCCCTAACACATATCTTGGATTTCATTTTAAGTTAAGACTTTGCTAAACTATATAAACTGGTTTAATTCAGCAGGCCTTTCCACAATCCAGTATCTCTCAG
Source organism: Sigmodon hispidus (assembly GCA_004025045.1). Lineage (NCBI taxonomy): Eukaryota > Metazoa > Chordata > Mammalia > Rodentia > Cricetidae > Sigmodon > Sigmodon hispidus. The sequence continues at coordinate 27,687 of PVIH01011899.1, read as the reverse complement.
CAGCTTTTGATTTTGTACATTAACCTTTAAAAAGTTCAAAGTCAACAAACTACTATATAGGATCCAGATGCCCTGTGTATTTTCCATCTTTATGTGGCCTTCTTCTTTTATGTTACTTTATTCTCTCTTTAAAGACTTTATTATGTTTAAACTATTTTTATGACTGTCTATACTATTTTTTATTATATCTGTTTAAAGGTTTTCTAGGTCTGGACCACTTTAATGCATACCTGCACCCTCCTCTGACCTTGTGAGCCAAACCTTAAACCCAACACACAGCCTCAAACATGGCTCTGGCTGACTTAAGCCCACAGTCAATGGCCAGGAGCCACATCTCTGTGTGCAGCCCACCTGAGAGACTATGAGACTAGGAAGCCCTGTCTGACTCTTTGTTTGCATTTTTGGACTTTTTAAAAAAAGATTTCTCGGGGCTGGAGAGATGGCTCAGCGGTTAAGAGCACCGTCTGCTCTTCCGGAGGACCCAGGTTCGATTCCCAGCACCCACATGGCAGCTAACAACTGTCTGTAGTTCCAGTTCCAGGCAAATAAATAAATAAAAATAAAGTTTGTTTAAAAAAAAAAAAAAAAAAAAAAAAAAAAAAAAAAAAAAAAAAAAAAAAAAGATTTCTCAGGTCCTGTATGGGAATATATCTCTCTGTTGGATGCCATATGTAGCAAGTCTTTTCTTGTCCTGCCAGACAGCTCCCAAATAATGACACAAAGACTTCTTGTTAATTATGGAAGCTTGGCCTATAGCTTAGGCTTGCTTCTAACTCGCTCTTATAACTTAAATTGACCCAGTTATATTAATCTACTATCTATCACATGGCATTGTCTCCCTTCCACCTTGAACCTTCCATTTCCCCTCTGTGTCTCCTAATATTCCCACCTTTCTCCTTCCCAGAATCCTCCCAAGGGTGTGCTTCCATACAAAATGCATCCCACTGGAGCCATGTTGGCTCAACCATGTGGAGTGCCAGGAATACTTACAGATGGAGTCATTGTAATGTCTATTATAAATATTATTCGATTGATCATTTTTGTATTATTCCTAAGAAAGTTGTTTTATATGAGTACTGTGTTGGTTAATATGACTGTTAAGATACAAGTATTAGAAAACCTTGTTAAAACAGATCATAGAAATATTCAGACCCAGACAGATGAATTTAAAGGAGAACCAATCTCAACATTGCCTTAGGAGGTTACAAAGAAACAACCTACACTTTCAAACAACAAACATTAATATATTCAATAACCTTACAGGAATTGCCAGATCATTAAAACTTTGCAAGAGCTGAATAAAATCCTGTGCAAATGTTATGTTTAAGGAGAATCAAGGAAGCAATAGTCTCATATGGCATGCACTCACCATTTGTAAAGTAGATGTTAAACTCATGGTCAACTTGCAACGGAATCATTCCTGAAGACTGGACAGATATGGTTACAGCAGTTTTAGAGGCTGGACCTCAGTTATAGTGGAGGGCCTCGTGGAAGGATGAAGCTGACACCATTGAACAACACAGTAGGGTAGAGGAATTGAAATTTCCCAAGACCAGCTTCTGAAGGAGGGAGATTATGTTAATATAGAAAGGCAATCTTAATATGATGACCACACCCTGGCTTTATGTTAAATGGCAGCCTCCAATGGTTGTGATAGAACTAAGGAAGTCATTTACAAAAGTGATCCAAGGGCCAAAAGATTTCTTATAAAGATTGACTTCAGCAGTAAATAAACAGGTACCAAATTCAGAAGCTAGGGAAATAATAATTGAATCTCTGGCTTTTGAAAATGCTAACTCACAGGGCTGGAGAGATGGCTCAGTGGTTGGGAGCACTGGCTGCTCTTCCAAAGGACCTGGGTTCGATTTCCAGCACCTACATGGCAGTTCACAACTGTAGCTCCAATTACAGAGGACTTGACACCATGGCAAAACACCAATGCACATCAAATAAGTTAAATAAAATTGTTTTTTTAAAAAAAGAAAATGCTAACTCACAAGGCAAAATGATAATTAAGCCATTAAAAGTAAGAGCAGGGGCTGGAGAGATGGCTCAGCGGTTAAGAGCACCGTCTGCTCTTCCAGAGGACCCGGGTTCAATTCCCAGCACCCACATGGCAGCTAACAACTGTCTGTAATTCCAGTTCCAGGCAAACACCAAGGCAAATAAATAAATAAATAAATAAAGTTTTAAAAAGACCTTGGACATCTAGACCTCCAAAGCAGAATGGAAAGCTTCCCAGAAAAAAAAATTATAAGCAAAGAAAAATCAGACCTATTGGTAAAACTTCACTGTCTAACATCTATGTCTCTTTATTACTGAGAAAAGTTGAAGTCCCAGTTCAATGGAAAATTAAAGCTGACTTTGGAGTGGAGTGTGGCTCTCTCCTTCTCTAAACCCAAGCATACTTGTTTTTAAAAAATGCAAAAATCTCTGTATCATATCAGATGAGCCACCTGATATAGAATAGAAGAACAACCAAAATTAAGAGATTATTCTATTACTACTAATTACATGATCCTTTGAGTTTTATATCAAAACTTGTAAGATTTTATGTATATACATATATATTTTTTAAACTTTTTGTCCTGATATTAATGGTCATATAAAGTACTAACTAAATGCAGAAAAAAGGCTTATCTAGCTTCCTGTACATTGCTTTGGGTTTTAGTCTCTTATCAGTTTTCTATAGTGAACCAAGATGCCTAACTGTAACCTTTACAGTCTACAAAAGGAAGATAGGGCCCCACAATAATTTCATGTGGGCTATGACAAAACCACTGGGATGACAAACACCAACCAGATATCAGCTTTGGACTACAAACTGCTCAGGATAATTTCGAGGTAGCTAGCTGAGATGGTCCAGCTTCACAGACTACTCCAGCCAGGACTTGAGACAAGCCTTGCGCTTTCCCATTATGCAGAGAGCAAATGACACAGCTAGCTAATCCCACAATTAGCCCTAATTTTTTTTGTCAGGGTCCACTAAAGATGCTTTTGCTCCCAGACAGCAGGAAGTAAATTTAAGAAGAAGAAAACACCTGCATTCCCAAAAGGTAGGGTGGATGGGTTATGGATAATTGTCATTATTTAGAATAATTGGTTACAATTTGTTATTGTTTAGGGAAAAAGCTGAACAAGGGGAAATAGATCCTCGGTTTTTGATAAAAAAAGAAAAAGGGGATATAGATATGATAGGATAAAAAGGTAGATTATTGTATCTACTCTGAGAAAAAGAGAATATAAATATATATTTTTTAAAAGCAACTGCTATTTTAAAATAATTTATATTGAAATTGATTTTTGTAAATTATACACAAACTGTGTATATTGATACTGTTGGTATCATATATGAGATCAGACATGCACACTATTAGGGCCACATGAGAGTTTATTCAGGAGAGTTGCCAGGCGAATACAGGGGCAGAGAAGTAGAAGAGACAGAGATAGATTTTTGACTGTCTTCTTTTTTTTTTTTTTAAACTTTATTTATTTATTTGCCTTGGTGTTTGCCTGGAACTGGAACTACAGACAGTTGTTAGCTGCCATGTGGGTGCTGGGAATCGAACCCGGGTCCTCTTGGAAGAGCAGACGGTGCTCTTAACCGCTGAGCCATCTCTCCAGCCCCGACTGTCCTCTTTTTAAGAGGATGAGTGGGCATGGATTTATGTAGCCTCGCCTAAGGGCGTGCCCTTTGTATGTGGTGTGTTCTGCCAATGCCATGTTGGCTTTACCACATGGCTGCTATGTGCCAGGAGTCCTTACATCTCACCCTTACATTTATTATAAATGAAAGCTGGGTTTCTGTAGAAGGAGCAGGGGGAAAATGGATTGGACCAGAACAGGGTCCATAGATCTCTTAAGGCTGCTTCAAGCTATCTTAAGGGCAAAGTTTATCTTTGCAGAAGATGAGAGCTGTATCTTCTGGTGGTAGGTTTTCTGAGTTTTGTAGCTCATTTCCTAAAGTCTGGATGAGTTCAAGGCATAGGATGAAGAATTTTGATTTTCTGGAGCTCAGAAGAAAGCTGAGTTAGTAAGAGAACCTTGGGAAGTGACACATATAGTGAGGGCACTCTGCTATTACAGGGTCTGGAGGTCAGATTAACAGAGGAGGACAAAGAGGGAGAGAAAGAAAGTTTGAAATTAGGACATGTGGGCTGGAGAGATGGCTCAGAGGTTAAGAGCACCATCTGTTCTTCCAGAGGACCTGAGTTCAATTCCCAGCAACCACATGGTGGCTCACAACCATCTATGATGATATCTGGTGCCCTCTTCTGTATACTGTATACATAATAAATAAACCTTTAAAAAATAAATTAGGACATGTACAACCTTTAGTTAGGTTTTTGTCTATATTTTAAATAAATGTTAAGGTGGCTGTTTTTGTGTTTTTTGTTTACCCATTGCAGAGGTTAAAATGCCTTTTGGTTCTTTTCCTTTGGTCTTGGGGGATGGGGAGGAACAGTCTGTTTTAACTGTTATCAGCTCTAAAAATGGCTCCTGGTTCCCTTCTCTAGTCCTCAGGGAGTGGCAATCAACTGGTTTCCAATGGTAAAATGATGTTTGGGTCTTTTTATTTTCCATAAGCAGCAGCTGGAGGGTTAGTCTATGGGGGAGGGAAAGGGTGAAGCAGAATACCTTGGAGCATTTTGTTTCTGGTAACCCTCTTGACTTTGGTTCTGAGAAGCAGTCTGGAATAGAAAACTCCTCAATAGGGAATTGTAGGGAAAGGTTTCTAATGACACAAGGATTTTGGGTGTCCCGCAGTTGGGGGTCTACCTGGGAATCTGAAAGAGCAAATCGGGGGCTGGAGCTGACAGGTTGAGCAGATAGGAAGAGAAGGAAGGGAGAGTCTGGAGCAACTGGCAAGGCTGGATTCAGGCGAAAAGTGGTGACTGAAAAAATGAAAGTTCTTTGAAGAGAGTAAACTTAGATTAAGAAACTCCATTTTGTATTATAAAGGTAAAATAAAGTTCAGTTTCACATTCCTGGCAGGGGCTTGCCCAATTCCAAGAAAGAATAAGCTAAACATTATCTAAGAATAGTCTGAATAATCCAACCCTAAGGCAGTAAAATGGCCACCCCACCCTGGTGAGGTCCATGAAAGTCCCTACACACTAGCCAATCAGCAGCACACTTGACCCTCGAATCCAAGTAACCCTGCCTTGTGTGGCTTTGCCTTTAAAAAGCTTGTGTAATTTAGAGTGGGCAGCTCTTCCTTGCATCAGGTGCCTGGAAGGAGCTCCCTGCCTGGCTTATATCGCACTGACAATAAACCTTGCTGTTGTATTTTGGACATTTCTGTCTCCACTGGTCTCTCTGGGGGTCAAGCTTCAGGCAGAATACTCTTATTTTAGCTAAAAATCTTTTCCCATTAGGGGTATGGGAAAAGTTGGCATGACCAATAGTGAGTGGGTAATAGAGATATCTCTGAAAATACAATTAAGTGGCGGTGGCTGATGAGGCTGGAATTGTTTGCCTACTGTTTGCCTCCCACCTCAAGAATGGAGGCTAGAAAGAGAGGTGAGACCCTAAAACTCTTTCAGGACTGAGTATGTGGCTCCTGCTGTCTACAAGGAAGGAGATGGACCGCCTGCAATCATTATGACTATCTGAGGCTCTCTTTTTATGATGACGGTGTGATCTGGTTAGGGATCTGGCAGCATCAACTATTCACAGCCAGGCCTAGGAGATCAGCTAGGGAGTGGTCTGTGTGTATTGCCTCCCTGCCACCTGCCTCAAGCTATCTAGAGTTTAGCTCTGATGTTGGGGTAGCTCTGGGTGAAAAATGAGTCATGATAAGTTGGTTTCTCAGTGTTTGTAGGATCTAAGTTAGTATGCTGTGAGAGTGCATTTGTGAGGCATTTAAAAAACTGGAATGGATTTTTTTTGTTTATCTCGTATTACCTCTTGCATTTTTAAAAACTGACAGGCTTTAGAGCAGCTCTACACAGACTTGCCAGTAAGCAGGTCACAAAATTGCCTCTGGCTAAGTCCCACCTTGGCGTATTGTAATTTTAATGGAGTTCTACATCTGGGACAGCCTCAGCTCTTGGGGGTGATGCTATGTTTGTCTAATGAACCTCACTTGCATAAGTTTTGACCTGTTCTTTAAACTCACCTTCGCTCTAGAGCCCAAATTTTTTCTACCTGAGAAAGTTGTTTTTTTTTTTTTAAAAAAAAAAAAAAAAAAAAAAAAACTTTTATTTATTTATTTATTTGATTATTTGCCTTGGTGTTTGCCTGGAACTGAAACTACAGACAGTTGTGAGCTGCCATGTGGGTGCTGGGAATCGAACCCAGGTCCTCTGGAAGAGCAGACGGTGCTCTTAACCGCTGAGCCTTCTCTCCAGCCCCTACCTGAGAAAATTTTGACAGAAAAAATGAGGTATAAATTTTTACTATTTTATTTATGCCAGCCACTTCCCACAGAGGCAAAACTGGATCAGGATCTTTAGGAGTGTGAGAGCAAGTGACTAGTCAGGTAAACGTAGGCACCAGGTTTGGAGTTTTCAGAAAGGAAGAGGTTGGAAGAGCTGTGGTGAGCATTGAGATTTGAAACCTAGAGAAGAATCTGGTTGTGTGGCTAGAAATAGATGGTGGAAGTGAAAGACCCTCAGAGACTCCATCCAGAAAACTGACAGCAGATCATAGGATGCAAAAGCAAGAGGCGGTTTAATATTCACACAGGCACCTGCGGGCGATCAGCAGCTTCAGCTAACTGAGCACGCCGGGTACAAAAGCCGTCCCCTTTTATAGGAAAAGGGGGCTACATCCAACTTAGGCATAGTGTCATACATCTTATTGGTTACTTTAAACTGTGCACAAAGTTCAGCTAAGGGGCAAGGTTGTAAGGTTCTGATGGGGTGCTGGAAAAGCTGCGAACATCTGGTTTGGGTTAAGATGAAACACTCCCAGTGCTTTCCCCTCCTGTAGCCTCCCTTATCTCTTTTTTCAAATGGCCTCCAACTGGCAATTCCCAGCTTAATTGGTGACTTGCCCTCACGTTGACTCCTGCTAATTGGCCTTGTGGAAAATTTGCACTGGTTGGGCTGCTTAGGGTCGGGGTCTTTCAAAAGAACAAGAAGCTAGAAGAGAAGATTTAGAGTTGAGATATGAAAAGAGATGGGGAAACTATTTTCATCTGCCTTACACTTGCAAAAGTTAGCTCTCGGAGCTGGAGAGATGGCTCAGCTGCTAAGAGCATTGACTGCTCATCTAGAGGACCCAGGTTCAATTCCCAGCACCCACATGGCAGCTCACAACTGTCTGTAACTTCAAGATCTGGCACCCCCACAGACATGCAGGCAAAATGCCAATGCACATAAAATAATAAAAATGGTTTTTTTTTTTTTTTAAAAAAAAAAAAAAAAAAGTTGGCTCTTGTAAAATATCAGGGTCCAGCGAGCTATTAGGCAACTATTCTTGAGTTATCTAAGAGGTACTTAGGTCATTTCTTTCTGCAAAAATGGATGAGCTTGGTGGTGTCTAGGTAAGGCAAAAAGCTAAGGAACCTGAGAGTCTCAAGAGTGCATCCTAGAGGTGAGGATGGGGAAACATTTTCTGTTGGCTCATTCTCCATTACTGAGTCCCAGAGGGGAGGGATTCCACCACTAAACCTGGGTCATCATCCAGCCAACATACTCGTCAGCCCTTAGAGTAGGTATTGGTACAATATCCAAGATAATGCAAGCCATCAAGGGAGTGGGTGTAAAAACCTCACTAGCTATCCTTAGACACTCATCAGCATCCGGGATAGGCATCAGGGAAAAGCCCAAACCAATGCTTACCTTCAAAACTCTTCAGTTCCTAGGAGTGGACGTAAAAACCCAACACTAGTCACCACAGGCACCCATCAGCACCTACGATGGGCATCCAGTGCACTACTGATAGGAAGTTGTCAGCACCTACAGTAGGCGTTCGAGCAGAACCCTGGGGACAGAGTCTGGGAGCAGGATCCAAGGATCCAGTCTGAGCTTCAATAGCAGAGAAGGCCAGAAATGAGTGTCAGGCTCGAAGGAACAGCGGTGACCAGTGAAGGCCGTGGCTGGGGATGATCTCCATGAGGCTAGAGTGCTACCGGAAACCTGGATGATCAACAGTCTTTTCCAGAGACAATAGTTCACGTTTATACCAACTGGAAAGGAAAAACTTAACAATCTAGGCCGGTGGTGTTCAAACATGCTACGGCAGGGCAGATGGAAGGTGACCTGGTAGTGAGCCCTGGATCAGGATTTCCTGGACTCTGCGCACCTAAACCCAGGAGAGAGCCTATCCGAGCCACAGTACCAAAATGTTGGTTTTTTGCACATGAGTCTATCAGATATGCTAGACTTGTAGGCAGAAGATGGATGCTCCAGTGCTGCAGAGGAACCTATTTACTTAATATTATTTCCTTCTTGGGTCTCTAAGGGAGTTGAGGATTAGATAGTTATATTTATAGTTTTTCTAGTTACAAGTTCAGAAAAGAAATTCACTAAGAGGTATAAAGTACATAAATTTGAAAGACATCAAAAGATAGTTTTCAGTAAGTAATACAAGTTAGATAGAAAGTAAGTTAGGTACAATTCTTTGGACTCACCAAAATAGGATAAATAATGGAATATTTTCTCTGAATTTGTCAATTGTTAATGAACTGTACATTGTTGATGTAATTATTGCTTAATGTAATTATTGATGTAATATATTATATATAGTTATTATACTTATTGTATATAGTTTTTCTTATATTAGTTATAAGCTTTTTTATTTTTGACACAAAAGGGGATATGTGGCAATATATTGTATATTTAATTAAAAAATAGTCTGTAATATTAGAGGACAGACCCACCCACAGAGTCAAGCCATGAAGGTCAATGAGCGGTAACCCATGCCTTTAATCTCATCATTTGGAGGCAGAGATCCAACTAGATCTCTATAAATTTAAAGCCTAACAGAGCCAGGCAGTTGTGACACACACCTTTAATCCTAGCTCTAGGGAAGCTGATCTGGGAAATGAGATATCAGGGTGGAGACAGAGGAGGGAGGAGTCTAGCTTTGCCAGACACTTTCCTTTTTGGATGAAGACAGAGACCTGAGGTCTGAGGAGCCAGGCCTGAGGAGTTGGCTGAGTGAGAAGGGCTGCAGTTTATTTCACTATCTCTCTAATATTTCAGATTTTTTCCAATATCTGGCTCCAGGTTTATATTATAATAACAAATAAAATTTGTGTGATAGGTGTCTAATATGTCATGGGCAAATGAAGATGCTCCTCTATAAGGGAATCTATAAATGATAAGATGTAGGTTCTTATCCTCTGGCAACAAGGCCCCATCATCTGCAAATTACCACTTTTAAAGATTTATTTATTATGTATGCAATGTACAGAAGAGGGTACCAGATGTTATCATAGATGGTTGTGAGCCACCATGTGGTTGCTGGGAATTAAACTCAGGACCTCTGGGAGAACAGTCAATGCTCTTAACCTCTGAGCCATCTCTCCAGTCCCAAACCACTTGTAAAGTACCACTCTTGGCCTGATTTCAGGACTTAGTGGAAACTAAATGCTTGACAATGGGCCACTGAGTTCCATACAACCTGTATTACTTATTGTGGGCTGAGGCTAATTGAGTTGGTGAGCCCAAAGGACTTCATAATCAAACAGGAGTAAAGGACTGGGACTGTATCTCAGTGGTAGACTGCTTGCCTAGCACACGTGAAGTCCAAAGTTCAGTTCTCAGCATAGCAACACACACACACACACACACACGCGCGCGCGCACTCAAGTGCACACACTTACACACATGCACACGCAGTCCAGTAACATCAGTATACCCACTTTGCCTTCCTGCTCCCAGCCCAGGCTTTATGGGGATATCCTATGAGCTACTGACTGAAGGGAAGCCTGGGCTTTGACTGTCAGACAGATGTGCAGGCACCACCTGAAGTGGACAGCACAGCACTACAACTATCTGGAGTACTTCTGAAGAATAGTCATGGAGGGGAACTGAGTCAGAGAGCAGAGCTCTCCGCAGCACCTACTTTGCTTAGAAGGAGAAACAGCCGGATGTGTCCATCATGGCCACAACCAGGGTTTGCCTGGGTGCTCAGGAACTTTGAAAGCACATGACTGGAAATTGGTTATAAAATTTGGGGAAAGCTGAGCTTGGTGGTTCACATCTATAGTCCCAGCACTTAAGAAGATAAAGCAGAAAGACAGTTCAAGACCAGCCTCTACTACCTATTGCAAATGAAAAGGACAGGACATTAATTAATTACTTAATTTAGGACAGAGGTACCTGGACAGACCTCCAAATTGCAATGAAGGTGTTTGTACCTGGGATGAATGCTCACCTTTGGGTGTTAATGTCCATGTGAATAAGATTTCAGACCTGACTGGAAATCCAGCCCCTCAGAATAAGCAGTTTGCAGCCTTGGACAGCCTGTTCAATATCATCACTGGCTTCAGATTCTGCATCTGTTAAAGGGAAGGACCAGGGGAAATAAGATACTTCTAGGTTAGAGATGTGAAAACAACTCTATTCATAGTGCACCAAACAGCACAAGCACATGGCATCAGCTCCTTTAGACGCAATGTGGAGGGTCCAGATGGGTGCTGCACACACAATTTAAGCTATACTGCCAGAGTGGGGAAATGCATTTGTGGAACCTGCCATTGATGTGGTATATCTTTTTGTATACTGTGAATTATAAAGGAACTGTCTTAGCCTATGGCAGGCATCTTAGAAGTAGGTGAGGAGATTGGAGCATAGATGGGGAAGGGGGTGTGAGTCAAAGGAGAGAGGCCATCCAGCTGCCCAGGAATCAACATGTAAAGTAACACAGATAAGCCACCGGCTACATAGCAAAAACAGATTAATAGAAATGGGTTGAATTAAGATGCAAGAGCTAGATAGCAATATGTCTGAGCCATAGGCCAAACAGCATGAAATTAACATAAACCTTTGTGTGATTATCTGGGGCTAGTTGGTCTGGGACTGCAGGTCTGTGGATCTGGACCACCAGCCAGATGGGCCAGAAAACTCATACTATCTGCCATATCTAACACTCTCTCTCTCTCTCTCTCTCTCTCTCTCTCTCTCTCTCTCTCTCTCTCTCTCTCTCTCTCTCTGTCTCTGCTGGCTTTCCACCAAGCTTCCTTCCTAGTTGCTGAAGACATAGCCACAGCCCCAAGACTGACCTAGGCTAAACATGATCTCCTGCCTCCATGTTCAAAATGTTAGGATTACAGGCATTTGTCTCCATAGCCACTTTAAGGATACACATTAAAATCAACCAAGGGGTGGGGGCTAGGGAGATGGCTCAGAAATTAAGAGCACTGACTGTTCTTCCAGAGGACCTGAGTTCAATTCCCAGCAACCACATGGTGGCTCACAGCCATCTATGATGACATCTGGTGCCCTCTTCTGTATACTGTATACATAATAAATAAATCTTTTAAAAAAATCAACAAAGGGAAAGACATGTGCAAAGCCCAGGGGGATAGAAAGCAGAAACTTTAATATTTCTTTAGTGAGTTACACAAAGATGTGCTTAAGTCTGGTTCCTGACAACTTGTATAGACCACCCAAGCCTTAGAGATCAGCTACCTAGCTGTGGTCCCATATTGCTAACCTGTTGCAGAATATTTCTTTACATTGTATAAGAATGTATCACTGTGGGTGGTTTAATTAAGAGCTGAATGCCAATAGCTAGGCAGGACTTCTGGACATAGAGAACTCTGGAAAGGAGAAAGGTGGAGATGTCAGGACAAGGCCATCTCTACTGTATTGCCCAGTCAGGGTGTAGAGGTCACTATCCTGAGTGCTGCAGCTGGTGGGAACAGGGCCAGCTCTCCCATCTGAGGTGTGTGTGGGAAGGTGATCTTTTCCCCACCCATGCTGCCACAGTGTTGGCTCTGGTGTGCTGCTGAGGTGAGGTGCAGGGCCTCAGCTTCCTAGACTGCAGTCCCCTCATTCACCCTGGTGAGCAATAAGTATTATTAGGATATGTTTATCTTGGCTCATATCAGTATGAGCCAAGACTCCAAATACACAAAACTGCTCTCAATGTATTAAATACTCTAAGGGTTTGGAAGTCATTCCCAGGAGCAGGCTGACTACTAGTCTTAAATATGCAGGCTTTGAGCAACACGTATCTGCTGAGTTAACTCTGCTACAGACACCACCGGGCCTGCAGAATGCAGCAGCATTAGGGAACTTTAGATTTACAATCAGTTTAGATTCAATGCCCAATAGTCCCTGAAAAGTCTAGTTATTTGTGCTCATCTGATACTTAGTCATCATCTAGGAAGTGGCTATAAGTGTCCTTTGCAAGCTGGAAAGATATTCAGCATGCTTTTGCCAAAGTGGCAGCATAGTCCTTTATGAAGGGAGCTGTGAGGATGTGGCTCAGGTACAGAATATAGAGTGCCCATCTAGCTTGCCCAACCTACTGTGTTAATTTCCAGGATAATATAAAATAAAAGGGTCCTTGCATTTTTCCACTCTGCTGTGTGGAGATGCCACAGAGGAACATTTCTGAACATCAGTTTTGTTGTTTGAGTGTTTCCAGTTCTGGGGATAGCACCCAGGACCTGTATCACTACTCTCCCCCCCCCCACACACACACACACATACACACTTTGATACAAAAGTCTTTTCATGTATCCCAGACTGGCTTGGAACTGTTGGCTCAGCCTCCATCTCTCAGTGCAGCTGAAGTGTCTGGATTACAGATGCCCATCACCACACCTGATTTTTCATGAGGTTCTTGCAAACAAAGATGGGAACGCACACACTGTGCTGTTCATGGTTGTTAACTTGACTATATCTGGAATGGACAACTTAGAAATGAAGAGCACACTTGTGATCTGGATCTTGAGGCTGGAAGATAACGTGCCTTTGATCTGGATCTTGAGGCAGGATGATGCAGGATTTTGATCCTGATCTTGAAGAGGGATGACACATACCTTGAATCCAAATTAGAAGCAGGAAGGCATACCTTTGTCTTTCTGTACACTGTGAATACCATTGGTAAATAAAGGAACTGTTTTGACCTATGGCAAGGCATCTTAGAAGGAGGCGGGAAATCTCAGCAGAGATAAAGGGGGAGGGCAGAGTCAAAAGAAACTCCATCCAGCTACCCAAGAAGCAAAATGTAAAGAAATAGGTAAGCCATGAGCCATGTGAGTGGACAGATTAATGGAAATGGGCTGAATTAAGATGCAAGAACCAGCTAGCATTATGCCACACCTCCTGGAAGCCTAAATAAGGACAATGGAAAAGGAAACTTTCATTCTTCCCCTGCTTGCCCTTGCCTTGTCAGCACACCATCCATTCCTTCATGGGCAGAAGCCTCATGGGACTGAGAAACTACTAGATTCTTGGACTTTCCATTCACAGCTAGCCATTGTTGGACTGCAGCCTGTAAGTCATTCCAATAAATTCCCATACATATATGCACATATGCATATACACATATATAAGTATACATATATTTATAAATATATGTATATTTTATATTATCTATTATAAATATATATATATATATATATATATTTAGAGAAAGAGATTCATTCTGTAAGTGCTGTGACTCTAGAGAAACCTGACTAAGACAATGCTTAATGTAGTACACAGCACACAGGAAACAGCTCATTAGTGTTAGTGTGAACGTGGCCCGCATGCTATGTTGCGTTTGAGCCCCTGCCTGCAGAGGCTCTCTGAAGAAGCACACCACACCATGCCTGGGGCATGTCTGCATGGTCAGCCCTTTAAAAGCCCCACTGCGTGGCAGACACTCTCTTTTCTCCTCTATTCCCTCTTCTTCCCCCCTCTCTCTCTCCTTTCCCTTCTTCCATCCATTCTTTTAATAAACCTAATATGGCTTTTTGGCAGCGTGCTAGCGTGTTCACGTGTTCTCCCATGCACAAAATACTAACAATCAGTGCAGTATGGCTACAACTTTTGGTGATACATTATATATTTAATATAAAGTTTCCTAGAAAAACAGGACAGCCAAGCCACACAGATTTAGCCCTCAGGTCAGGGAGAAGTGACCCACGCCTTTAATCCCAGCACTTGGGTGGCAGAGAACCTCTGGATCTCTGAGTTCAAGGCCTAACAGAGCCAGGAAGTGGTGGCTCACACCTTTAATCCTAGCTCTAAGAAAGCTGACAAGGAAGTGAGATAATGAGATAGCTGGGCGGGGAAAGAGGCAGTTCAGCCTTTGGCCTGGGAGGTCCCACACCCTCTGGTCTGAGGATTCAGAGGCTTTCAGTCTGAGGTTTCATGAGTGGCTGGCTAAGAAGTGACTGTGGCTTATTTCTCTGTCTCTGATATTTTCAGCTTTTCCCCAATATCTGGCTCCAAGTTTTTATTAATAAGACCAAGTAGAATTCATGAAATAACAATTGGCTGCAGGCCACAGTGCATCTGTTAATGTAATGTGTAGAAAATAGAATGCGCTGTTGCACAAGAAATTTACCAGAAACTAAATGGAGACAGGCCAGAGGGAAAACTTTTTTTAAAATGTTTTAAAGGCAGATTTTGTATGTTTATAGGCTATAGAATGTATTGCTAGACAAGAGGACTCTCACAAATATAGGAGGAAAAAAATAAATAATAGCTGGGTGGTGGTGGTACACACCTTTAATCCCAGCACTGCAGAGACAGAGACAGGCAGACCTCTGTGAGTTCAAGGCCAGCCCGGTCTACATTATTCCTGGACAGCAACTGCTACACAGAGAAACCCTGTCAAAAGAATAAATAGCAGAGGGTGTAGAAGAGGGAAACCCAGGCACAGCTGTTATTGATGAACCTTGAGCATGAAGGGCTCCCCCAAGAATGGGTGGAAACAAGTGTATTAGTCGGTACACTGGGAGAGGGAAGTGGGGTGTGGATGGTTTGACACCTTGTGGCCTTTTGGTGAACAAAAGTTACTCACTGCTAAGAATATCTGATGACATCAGAAATACCAGAAGAGCAGCTGAGGTTGGGGCTAGGAAAGGAATCATGGCTCACAGCCCTTCTCAACAGTACTGTGATTTTTCCATATATTTTATAGGGAAGAATTTCATGGGAAGATGTTGGTATCCTCACTGAACAAAGGGCCAGAGTCACATTTGGAACAGACCCTGGCAATGAAGAAGCCTATTAACATTCTTACCTCTGCTCTCCGGGGACATGATAGGAGTTAGCCATGACGGCTTTCAAGTTTCTAAGTTTCAAATACTGTATGAGAAATGACTTCACTGGCCAGTGGTAACAGAGGCAGTTCTAACAGTGAAGACCTGGCTAACATCCTAAGTCCTGGCTAGGGAAAAGCAGGGTCAATCTTAATTTCTTCTCCTGTAAATTTCTTTTCAGGCAAAGAGCTAGATTCATATTTTGTGAATAGTAATTCCAGAAGGATCAGAATTTAATCCATTAAATATTTTAATTAAAGTCTATCTGGCCAGGCCCCTGCCAGAGGGCACGTACCAACGAAGAAATAGTGATTACAATCAGCTTGCTACACAGAAGTAATTACAATGGACATCTGTCTGCTCCCCACCTAGTGCTCAGATCAAATGCACTACAGGAAGAAGCATTTGCAGGAAGATGACACAGTTCAGCTGTTGGACTAGGACATCATATTTAGAAATTCCTCTCTGGTGCAGCTGCTGAGGGCAAAGGGCAGTAAAATTTTACTGAGCACCTAATTATGTGGGTGTCATGGGAGCAAAGCAAAGTCAGCTGCTCCCATGGATTCTACACTCCTGGAATGACCTCACTTTAATTTATAAGCAAAAGGTGAACGGGCCCCATGGAAGCCTCCATACTGTTTCCTTATTTTGATGAAAACCAGGAAAAAAGAAGAGCCAGTTCCCAGGGATTTTGCCAATAGATTCTGGTCCCCCACTTTTTCTTAAAATCAAACCTCCTGCCAGGCAGTGATGGCTCACACCTGATTAGGGAGGCAGAGGCAGGTGGATCTCTGTATCTCTGTGAGTTTGAGGCCATCCATTACCAGTACAGTCAGGGCTACACAGAAAAACCTGGTCTCAAAATATGAAAAGAATAAAACAATCAAACCTTTCAGTTTACAGTGCTGATGACTTAGACCCATCTGAACAAATTTTCCAATTTGTGGTGAAGATTTGGTTTTAACACATCTCTGAAAAGAAAGTTTGGGGCATCTAGAGGTCTGAAACCCAGCAATGCCATTGGAATCCCCCCAAATCAATGTTGTCTAGAGTAGTTAGACAGCAGTGCACAGTGCACACTGTGATGCTATTATCAGAGACACACTGAAAACAGCACACCTGAAAATGTCACATGTGGGAACTGAGAGTCACTGTTCAAAGAGTGACTGACTGGAGGCTGGAGTTGATGGCTCAGTGGTTAAGGCTGCTCTTCCAGATGACCTGGGGTTTGATTCCCAATATACACATGGTGGCTCACAACTCCAGTTCCAAGGAATATGATGCCCTCATTTGGCCTCTCTTAGGCACCAGACCCAAACATGATGCATAGATATACATGCAGGCAAAACATTCAAACACATAAAATAAAAATAAAAGTCTTTAAAATATGTATGTACACCATTTTTTTAAAAAAAAAAAAAAAGAACACTTGACCAGAGATAGGATGGCACCAGCCTACGGCTACAAATACCCAAGAGGGCTGAGCTGTGAGGGCTTAAGCCACAAGTTACAGACCATTAGAGGCAGTAAGACCACCACCATCTCTCTCTCTCTCTCTCTCTCTCACACACACACACACACACACACACACACACACACACACACACGCACGCGATTAACTTGGGCACAAAGCAACTGTGATTAAATGTCTTAAGTACCACTGTGTGGAAGTACTAAACATATCCAGCCCAGGATTCCATAGGAGAATGCAGTACACAGCCTTCTAAACATTAGCACCACAAGGAAATAACCTGTCATGTGAGGTAGTGAACTCCAGTCAGTTTTCAGCAATGGCCAATCTCTTGGTAGGATAGTTTTTGACATGATATGGAGATAGAGCAGGAAGGGTCTGCCCTGTACAATGGGTTCTCATGACTGATGTGACCTGTATACACAAACTAAGAAGGCAGCCCTAAAAGGGTTGGGGAAAACGCACCCACGTTATTTTAAGAAAGGATATTTTGGAAACCTTTAATCAAATGGTTATCATCTGTCCTGATAACTTAGACATGCTGTAAGGCAGCCAGTGTAGTGGGATAGATACCCTGGAGTTCAGGATGTGAAGCAGGGGACCAGGATTTTGGTTCTGCTCCCATTCTGTATGGTTTCTGAACCCCTCCATAAAGTGACCTCCCATAGTCTTCGTCATTCTAAAGGGCACTTCTCCTCTGACTGGGCCCTCCTATAACATGTCTGGAGCTACTATTGTGGGTGTTAGGGCTGCACTTGTGGACAGCTAGAGACCACCTCTGTCGGAAGCATCGGCCGCACTCAAGACAAGGGAAAGGCTTCTCCCCTGTGTGCAGAAGCTGGTGCTGAGCCAGGTGACTCCACTGAGCAAAGCGTTTGGAGCAAAGATCACAGGCGTAGGGCCGCTCGCCCGAGTGCACACGCCGATGACTGGCCAGCAGTGACGGGTAGGCAAAGCGGCGGCCACAGTCCTCGCAAGCATGCAGCTTCTCCTCCGTGTGGGTGCTGCGATGGATGGCCAAGGAGCCACTCCTTCGGAAGGCACGTCCGCAGTCCGGGCAGGGGTAAGGTTTCTCACCCGTGTGCAAAAGCTGGTGCTGGAGCAGGGTGCTGCGCTGGGAGAAGCGGGCTTCACAGTGTTCACAGGCATAGGGCCGCTCCCCGGAGTGCACACGCCGGTGACTAACGAGGCGGGAGGAGGAGGAGAAACGCCGCTCGCACTCAGGACAAGGGTAAGGCTTCTCTCCGGTGTGGATGCGCTGGTGAATGACCAGGGCGGTGCGCTGGCGGAAGCGGCGGCTGCATTCTAGGCAGGTATAGGGCTTCTCTCCTGTGTGTGTCCGCTGGTGGATAGCAAGTAGAGATGGGTACGCAAAGCGACGCCCACAGCTAGGGCACTGATGAGGTTTCTCCCCCGTGTGCGTGGTCCGGTGATTGGCCAAAGACCGGCTTCGTCGAAAGCAGCGGCCACAGTCAGGGCAGTGGTAGGGCTTCTCGCCTGTGTGTATGACCTGGTGCTGAGACAAGTTCTTCCGCTGGGAAAAGCGTTTGCCACACTGGTCACAAACGTAAGGGCACTCACCAGAGTGTGCCCGCCGGTGGCTGACCAACAGGGATGGGTAGGAAAAGCGGCGCCCACAGTCCGGGCAAGGGTAAGGCTTCTTCAGATTCTGAGCACATTTGTGGTTCTCCAGGGCGGGGTGGTCAGGAAAGGAACAGCCACAATCGGGGCAGATGGGGCCTCCAGATGTCTGTCTGGGAACCAACCGGGGTTTGCTGGGCTTCCGCCCTCGTTTCCCCTTTCGGGGTGCTTCCTTAGGTGAAAATACACCCTCCTCTTCATTCTTCTGTCTGGTTCTGGTTTCTACCGGGAAACAAAAAAATTAAATACTGGGTTCCTATGCCTGCCTATTAATGTTAAGGGTTACAAAACCAATACACTCAGATCCTATCAAGGACCTTTAGAGTTCCTCATCCAACTCATGTAAGATGAGGGGGCACTGCTAAGCTAACTTTTAAAAGTGTCTGCGGTTAAGCTAAGGGTTTGGCTTGATTGGCAGAGTGCTTGCCTGGAATTTATGACGCCCTGGGTTTGATCCTTCACTACATAATGTGGCATCCTTGGCTACATAGCTTTATGAAGATGCAGGAGACTTTGTCCTTAAAAACAACCAAACAACAAACACGAATGCTTTTAGAAGCTGTGAGGTAGTTCTGTAGGGTACATAGAAACCTTTGCCCCCACCTGCCTTATAGAAACTTAGTTTCGTCCAATGTCGGGGCGGGTGATGGGTTGTTCAGTCAGGGTCTCATGCACAGTAGGCAGTCCTCCAATCACCATATAAAGGGGAAGAATGACCTTCAACTTCTTAGCCTCCAGCTTCCACTCCCCACACTTTATTTCTGCAGTGCTGGGGATCAAGCCCTGAGCGGTGTCACATGGGGCAAGCACTCTCCAGCCAGCAGCACAGAAGTGCCACTACCAAGCCCTTCGGACCCAGAAGATCATGCGTCTCTCCGACATCTCACACTGAGCTCATATTGTTGGCCTTTTCTTGCTTTGATTTTATTGTAACTGTGCCCTGGTTATTACGATTTGGAATAAGAAAGTATGCAACTTGTTGTTGTTGTTGTGGAACCCTCATTTGATTTTAGAGACTTTGGATATTTTAGAGAAACTTTTTTGGACATTGTAAGGAGACTGACCCAACGTTTGGAGAGTTTGAACGGAGACTCTGGGATGAAGAAGAAAGAGAAGGTGTGGTTAACAGGGGTGTGTTTATGTCAAGCTGACAACAGGGTCAGAAATTCTGGATTGTTTATGCCGACTAGAGTCAGTTAGGAAAAGGAAACTCAACAGAGAAAATACCCCCAGCAGACTGGCCCCTGGGCAAGCCTGCACTTTCTCAATTAGTGATTGATGTGGGCGGGCCCAGCTCACTGTGGGTGGTGCCATCCCTAGGCTAGTGTTCTTGGATACATAAGAAAACAGCCTTCTTCCTGGCTTCTGCTTCAATTCCAGCCCTCATTTCCTTTAATGATGGACAGTAACATGAAAGTGTAAACTAAATAAACCCCTTACCCCCCAAGGTACTTTTGGTCCTGTTGACCAAAACATGACAGACAGGAAGTCCTGACTTCATATGCGGCTGCTGGTCTAGAAGTGCTCTGGGACCCACAGCTGTAAAACAATGCTAAGGATCTGGAGTGTATTTCATCCAGTTGTTGACAAGACTAGGAACACATTCAAATCAATGGGTCTTTTCCTTTTTAAATTCAAGAGTGAGCCAGGAGCTAGAGAGATGGCTCAGTAGTTGAGGGCTCTTCCTAGCTTCCGGAGGACCCTAGTTCAATGCAGAGGCTAGGTCCCAGGTCAAGCTTCCCAGTGACTCATCTGTGTCAACCGAGTACAGCAGGTAGTTTGCCTACAGTACAAGCAACTCTGTTAACCCATCCAGACCAAAATTCTAGGTTGGGTCGACAGAGTTTTAGGGGGTTGCACGAAAGGGCAGCAGGATCTCCATGGCATTTTTCACTCACTTCTCTGGAATGTTACCCATCTCCGGTACTCCTGCGGTTCTAGGGCTGCCGGTTCCCAATCATCGGTATTTCGTTCCAACCAGGAGATGAGAGCTGGTTTGGGACCTGCACATCCTGGGGAAGGAGAACCAGTCAGAAGGCTGGCCTCGGAAAAATGATGCTAAAAAGAAAAAGAAATATGACGAGGCTCTGCCCCCACCCCTAACAAGCTGGTTGCAGGTCAGGACCCTGGGTCCTTGCCCCCACTCTACCCCGCCCTCAAGCTCCATCATCCCCTTAGCCCGCGGAAGCCGACGGGGCCGGACCTCACCGAGCGCGCCCAGGAGGCCGTAGGTCTCGCGCATCACATCCCGGTACAGAGTCCTCTGCACCGGCCGCAGACAGCCCCACTCCTCCGAGGAGAAGTACACGGCCACGTCCGCGAACTTCAAGGCCCTTGGCCTCCTGCCCCTCCTCCGACTAAGTCCAGCCTCTCCGGGTGGCCGCGCGGGGAGCGGAGCCGAAGGCGGCGCCATCGGACCTGCGCCCCGGTCTTGCCCGGGGCACGGTGCACCCGAGAGTTAGGAGCCGGGCGGGCGAGGCCTGGAGGGAATCTGAGTCCGCTGCCCGAGGGGCCAGGCGGCCCAACGCAGACCACACCGCTATTCAGGAAACTCCCGCTGGAACTTGGGTGACAGGCACCGGAAGATGCCTTCGGGGAAGATGGCGGCGCTGCTCCTGCTTCTGCACCGCGGCTGCCGAGGACACTGGCAGGTTCCAGCTATCGATTTTATTGACCCGAGCGCCATGCCGGCTTTTTAGCCTCCCTGCCCTAAAGTGTAATGGCGTTGTGAGATGGCTTCGTGCCTACTTTTCCTCTTATCTATTGCATTCGGTCATTGGTCGGTGGCTGAAGATCGGCCGTTCCGATTGGGTGTTGGCGAAGGCGGCCCGTTTGAAGGAAGCCAGCGGATTCCTAAGGGCAACGAGGTGGATGGAGTGTCCCTAAGCAAATTTTGAGAAGTATAGGAGCTGGACGCTCTTGTGTTCTCCAGTGCTTGCCCTAGCTGGAGAAAACGTTTCCACATGTCTCCCCAGGGAAAGTCACACAGAGTCAACATGGATTTGTTCAACAGCTGCATTCTATGACCATAAAGTTGGCTTAGCCTGGAATTCTGAAAAGTCCTAGGAAAGAAGGGAGCAGGATATCGTTTTGATACCTAAATGGTACTTCCAGTAAAACTGCATGACTAGAAGAGTAAATTGACTAATCTTATACCTTGGGCAGCTCTTAAGTAATCTATAGAAATGAATGACCCGGGGCTGGAGAGATGGCTCAGTGATTAAGAGCACCCTCTGCTCTTCCAGAGGACCGGGGTTCGATTCCACATGGCAGCTAACAACTGTCTGTAGTTCCAGTTCCAGGCAAACACCAAGGCAAATAAATAAAGTTTAAAAACAAAAAAACAAAAAAAGAAAGAAATGAATGACCCACCTTCCAGTGTTTTAGGAAGCTTGTTTTTTGTTTGGCGACGAAATAACTTTGTGCTTACTTTTTCTTTCTCCAGCAAAATGCACATTTAGGCTGCTAGGGGGAACAAAGGCAAATGGCTAGCTGGTTATTTCACTAGTGAGGAAGCAGGAAAGTCACATCTCCACTATTGTTCTCCTAGATAGTTCAGTTGTGTGCCATCAACACGTTCCAGGATAGCATGGACAACACAGTGAGGACCTGTTTTTAAAGGAAGGGTGTATGTCCAGTGGTAGAGCACTTGCCTGACATGCATGAGGCTCAAAGTTCTATAAAATGATTTTCTTAATGGATAATCAGGACTGAGTGTGAAACCAAACCCTTATATAAATATCAAGACAAGCTGTAAGGAAGATTGCCCACTGTAGAGAAGTGTGGAGGAGATCACACATGAAGAGCCCACAAGTCATCTGTGTTTTTGCTGTAGAGGGCCAACTAAGCACCTGGAATATCAAAGCAGATGCCACCTGAAACTTACTGTCTAGAGTCCTTATGAGAATAATTGTCACAGCCCAAAGCCCTGGATTTGATTACCTGTACTGCTCACTTCCCAAACAAAAACCAAAATTCCTAAAACAGCTGGGTGTGGTGGCACATGCCTTTAATTTCCAGAGACTGAGAGACAGAGCCTGGCAGATCTCTGAGTTTAAGAATATCCTGGTCTCCATAGTGAGTTCCAGGCCAGATGGGATTAGCTCACAAAATAAATGAACAAAAACCAAAAAGAAAACAAACAAACAAACAAAAACCCCACAAATCTTGATCAGCTTGCTTAAAATCTGTTACTAGATTTAGGAATAAAACCTGAACTTGGTATGTCTTCTCTATAACACTTCACTGGTCAAAAACCTTAAGACTAATTTCTCCAGGGCTATAGAGACACCTCAGTTGTTAAGAGCACTTGTTTTTGCAGAGGACCTGGGTTCTGCATTAGTACCTACATGGTGACTCACAACTGTCTGCAACTTCAAGAAATTGACACTGTGTCCTCCACCAGCAGCAGGCACACCTGTGGTTCACAGTCAGAAAAAGCAACTATACTCATAAAATAAATGTTTTTAAAAAGATTTCCTTCATGGTTCATGCTTAGTGATGGTCAATGCCTAGAAACACATCCTTAAATCTTAGCACATTCATTTTATAGAGTACCTGGACCCTGAGGGGTCACCTCACCATAAATCTGTACTAGAACAAGTAATTCGAGTCCTAGCAAAATGTAGAAAAACTACTTATTAATGAAAACAATAATTGCCTTTTGTTCTTTTCCAGAAAGGGCCTTATATTGTTCAGGCTGACCTCACATTCACTATATAGCTGAGGATACAAGAACTTCTGATCCTTCTGCCTCCCCAGTGCTAGCATTAAACACATTCATTGCACACTCAGTTTTATTTGGTGCTAGGGATAGAACCCAGGGCATTATGCAAACTAGGTGTCTTAGTTAGGGTTTCCATTGGTGTGATAGATGAAACACCATCACCAAGCAAGTTGGTGAGGAAAGGGTTTAATTGGCTTCAGGGAAGAACTCAAGGTGGGCTGGAACCTGGAGGTGGGAGCTGATGCAGAGGCCACGGAAGGGTGCTGCATCCTGGCTGTCCTGGAACTCACTTCCTAGGCCAGGCTGGACTCAATTCACAGAGGTCCTCCTGCCTCTGTCTCTGAATGCTAATATGAAAGGCCTGTGCCACTTCCTTGAACCACTTACTTTACAGATTTGTGCACTCCAGGTCGAGACTGTCATTTCCTGAGTGGCATGTTCTTCACGCATACATCTCAGCATGCTAAGCACAAGCCCTATCACTAAGCTACATAACCAGCACTCACTGATACATTTCTGATTACTCCTATGTCCACTCTCTAGAAGGGGACTTTTTTTTTTTTAAGGATTTATTTATTTATTTATTTATTTATTTATTTATTATGTAAACAGAAGAGGGCACCAGATGTCATCATAGATGGTTGTGAGCCACCATGTGGGTTCTGGGAATTGAACTCAGGACCTCTGGAAGAACAGTCAGTGCTCTTAACCTCTGAGCCATCGCTCCAGCCACAGAAGGGAACTTTCTAGCTCCTATAGATCTTATCATTGTGTGAAGCTTACTTTTTTCTTTCTCTGTCCCTGATTTCTCAATTTGCCACTATTTCCTATAGTCTGGAACTCACTAGACCAACTGGAAAACTTCATTACCAGCTCATAGAGAGAGATGTGTTGTGGAGCTTCAACTATGTAAAGATATGTTGCATTTGTTTAACTAGGCAAAGATATGTTACATTTGTTTATGCTGCATTTGTTTAATGATGTAAAGATGTGTTGCTTTGCCTGCCTAAGGTACCTGATTGGCCTGATAATGGCCTGATAATAACCTGAACAGCCAATAGCTAGGCAGGAGAGGGATAGGCGGGGCTGATGAGCAGAGAGAATGCATAGGGGAAGAGAAGAGAGAACAAGAGAGAAGGAGAGACACATGGCCAACCAGGCAGCCACCAGACAGACAGACATGGAGCAGGACGTACAGAATGAAAGAAAGTGAAAAAGCCCCAGGACAAAATGTAGATGACTAGAGACAGGTTAAGTTTTAAGAGCTAGTGGGACAAGCATAAGCTAAAGCTGAGCATTCATAGCTAATGCTAAGTCTCCATGTCTTTATTAGGGAGCTGGTTGGTGGCCCAAAAGGAAGCCTGTTACAGGAGAGTTTAAAAGGTAAGCCCTAGGTGGAGAAGTAGATCATTGTGAGGGGTCCCTGGGGATAGTGTTCCTGGCCCCTTCCTATTTCTCTCTCTTTCTGCTTCCTATCGGATGTGAAGTGAGCAGCAGCATCCTCTACATGTTCTTGCCTCCATAACGCCCTGCCCAAATGCGTGAAATCAAGCCACCATGGACCAAACCCTTTGAAACTGTGAGCCAAAATAAATTCATCCCCCTCCTTGTTTCTGTGAAGAATCTGGTCACCATGATTACAATAATAACAACAATATGCTATGGTGATATATTGTGTATTTAATAAAGTTTGTCTGAAGCCCAGAGGAAAGAGTCAGCCACAGATTTTAGCCATAAAGGTCAGAGTGGTGATGAACATGCCTTTACTCCTAGCACTGGGAGTTTGAACTGGAGGAAGGAACGAAGGAATTATTTTTCCAGGGTGTGGTTTGTGCAGTTGTGTGTGAACTGAGAACAGCAGTGGAAAGTGTTCATTTAAGGCACAGGACATGAGAATGTTTATTCAGAGAAGCCCCATGTGGTAAAACAAAAGCACTAATTTTCTCTTTAAGGAAAAAAAAAAAAAAAAAAAAGACTGGCATGGAAGAAAGATGGAAAATTCCTGAGGCATACTGAGATGCAAAAATCCCAACACAATAACATCTGCCATGAGAGTGGCCAGCAACAGGGATGGGAAAACAGTGTCTCTTTTATATAAAAAAAAATATTTCAACCAGGTCTGATGGCACACACCTTTGACCCCAGCACTCAGGAGGCAAAGACAGGATTTCTGAGCGCAAGTCCAATCTGTTCTTAATTTGTGTGTCTGTCTGTGTGTGTCTGTGTGTGTCTGTGTGTGTGTGTGTGTGTGTCTGCACCACCCAAATTCCTGCAGTGTTTTGGAAGGCCAGAAGAGGGTGTCAGATCCCCTGAGACTGGAGTCACAGACACCTGTGAACAGCTGTGTGGGTGCTGAGACTGAACCCAAGTCCTCTCAAAAAACAAACAGTGCCTCTTACTGCTGAGCCTTCTCTTCAGATCCCATCCTGTCCCCAAACACCTTAACCCACGGTTTAACTTATCAGGTGGTGATCCTATCCAATGCACCTTAGGATTCAGCCTCTGATCTCAACCTAAAAAGACCGGTGGGAAAAGGCTTCTTGGCAACCCCTTGAGATGTAACAAGTGCCACCAAAATGGCCTGTGCGCCTGCTTTCAAGTGTGCCTTATAATTTTCCTGAGTGCCTTTCTATTTTTTATAAACTCCAACTCCGCTTCATACTGGCTCACCCTGAAATTCTTTTTTTAAAGTTTTGTGTGTTGTTTTAATTATGTTTTTGGGCATAGAGAAACTGTTCTTTCCTGCTACCTTGTGGAAACCAGGGACCAAACTTAGGTCATCAGTTCTTTTAAGTAAGTGCCACTACCCTCTGAAATTCCGCTTCTCAGAGTTTATCAAAAGAACGGAATGAGTGTGGTTGCACAAGCCTGTAAGCACAGCATTCTGAAGGTTGAGACAAGAGAATCTTGAGATAAACAGGGAGAGCCTGTGGGAGAGGGGATGGAGGAATCTGGATGAAGAACGTTAAAGGGATATTCATGTATCTATCCCAGCAGCATTATGTAAAACAGCCAAAGACGGCAACAACCCGGGGCCATCAAGTAACGGGAAGATGGTAATAGTTGGATGGTAATCAAAATGTATAATGGTCTATTGTCCAACTTAAAATAGAAGGTAACTTCTGACACATACTGAGCGTGGATGAACACTGTGGGTATTACATGAAATAAGCTAGTCACACGATGATAAATGCTATCTATGATACTCTACTTATATGAGGTATCTATAGTGGTTCTTGTTGTTTTGAGAATGAGTTTCTCTGTGTAGTCCTGGCTGACCTAGAACTCACTCTGTAGATCAGGCTGGCCTTGAACTTAGAAATCTATTAGCCTCTGCCTCTTAAGTGCTAGGATTAAAGGCATGTGACACCACCTCCCAGCCTAGAAAATAGAATTGTTTTAATAGATACACATTTCAGTTGTGAAAGGGAACAGTTGTGGAGAGTAGATAGTCGTCAATGCCAGCTTGTCTACTGAACTATAACTTCGTTAGGATGGTAACTTTTATATTGTGTATATTTACTAGAAAGAAAAAATAAGTCTTTTTGAGCTTCTCTCTTCCTTGCTCACTAACCCACTTCCCCTCTTTGGAGTGCCTTTTTCCTTTCTTTTTAAATTTACTTATATAGTGTATGAGAGTGTGCTGTTTGGGGAAAGGTGTATGTGCAGAAATCAGAGAACAACTTTGTGCAGTTGGTTTTCTCCTTCCACCTTCATGTGTGTGCTCCAGGCCTCAAATCCACGTCCCCAGGCTTGTGCAGCACACACCTGTCCTCGGAGCCATGTTGCCAGCCTTTGATTTCCTTTCTGAATAAACTGTCTCTATTACTAAAAATAAGTAAATACAGGGCCTTGTTGGAGGAGGCGTGTCACCAAGAGTGGACTTTGAGATTTCAGAAGCCCCACCAGGCTTAGTATGTCTCGTGTCCGTGGGAATTCTTTAGCTACTGCTCCAGGACTTTGCCGGCCCGCAGCTCCACTCCCTGCCACGATCGTGGAGTAAAGGGAAGACGGTAAGCAAGCCTCCAATTTCTAGGAGGCTGTAGGGCGCGGTTTGCCTTTGCACAACTCGCCAGAACATTCTATTGCTGCTTATGCTAATTAGGCATTGAGAAAGGACCTATCCGATGCGATCCTCAAATATGATAATAAGCTATTATTTTGGGCCAATCACCAGCCATATGCTAATGAGTATTACTTTGAACCAATCACCAGCCATATGTTAATGAGGCATTGTGATGGGCACCAATCACGCACCAGGCTTCCCTATATAAGCAGGCTGAATCTCAGGCTCGGGGTCTTCTTTCCACCATTTCACAACTGAGCTGTACTCCAATAAAGTGTGATCCAAGAAGAATCGTGCGGTGTGGTGACTCGTCGTTCTGCAGGCCAGAAGCGGCTCGCCACAAGTGGCGCCGAAACACGGGAATCTTCGCGCCCTCGCAGAGAAGACCCGATTCAGAACTCGACACACGGAGTGGACCGTTGGTGAGGTTGCTGCAGAAGAATCTGAAGGAGATTCAGAACTGCAGTAATCAGGAGGGTTAACCGGTAAGTCTCACAGGAAAATAGTGAGACCTGCATTAAGCAGGAAAACTCTGCTTGTAGAAAAAAGCAGAGAACGGGGCGTCTGCTGACGAGCGGATCTAACCCGTTGGTAGTTTGGGGTTGTTTAGGATATAAAGG
>PVIH01011898.1:0-66493 GCA_004025045.1 Sigmodon hispidus | reverse complement strand
TTTTTTTTTTTTTTTTTTTTTTTTTTTTTTTTTTTTTTTTTTTTGCTATAGCCAGAAGGCAAACCAAGATTAATAAACAAAGTGCTTCCTGCCAGGTCCTCCTAAACTAGATCAAGCATATTGATCATTATATCCAAAAATGTTCCCAAACATTGGGTTAGTTTTCAGCCCCCTAACATTCTCCTCTTAGAATAACAAGACCACTTAGACTTACGTCTATAACTTTTGGGCAGCCAAAATTGAGGCTAAGGTGAGAACCACACAAGTTATATGCAACAATGGACTTCTTAGGACAATTCCTTTTATTGTCAGTATTTTTCCAAGCTTGAGGAAATGTCACATATATTTGCATTACACATGTTTTAACAATTATTATTTTATGTATGAGGGAGTATGTGGAGTAGGGGTGTGGTGGGAAGGCAGGGGCCATGATGATCATGTGGAAATCCTAGAACAACTTTCTGGTAGTCTACTGGAGGTTGAGGGAGGGGCTTGCACAATGATGTTCACATGAAAATCTGATAACAACTTCTGGCAGTCTATTGAAGGTTGGAGAGGGGCATGTACCGTGATGCTCATATGGTGATCAGAGGACTACTTTTGAAAATCTATTTTCTCCTTCCACCACGTGGGTCCAAAGGATTGAACTCCAGTCTTCAGGCATGACAGATGAAGCACCCCTACTCACTGAGCCATCTTGCTGGGCCCCCGCTGTCAATTATTAATGACACCCCTTAACCCAGTCTGCAGCAAAGCACTCTAATCTCATCAAAAACAGAGCCCAATGCTCAGAACTTCATCTTTGTCCTAAAAATAAATAGTATTTGCCATTTCCACTCACATTGCCTGATGTGCTGTGAGGGCCTTTGACCTTTACAAACTTCTTTTACGTCGGCACCTCTGAAAGTTTCCTTTGAATTTTGCTGCCTAGGCAAAAAAGTCTAAGACTGAAGTAGTAGGTGAGAAATCATAAAAATGAATCATGAAAGCTGATGTATCATTTGGGACTATGGAAAACAAAATAAAACAAAGCGGAGTGTTCCTAAGCAATGAAGAAGGGGACTTGAGCCTAGGACTGAGGAAATCCTTCTGTGTGCCTGGAGCCTCAGAAATTGTCAACGCTGGCTTGTTGAAGCAGCAGCAGCGTCCGCTCTCAAAAAGAGAAGTTTATTGAACACTTTTGTTATGTGTTCAACCTGGTAAAGTGTGCTTGGAACAAGTATCTGAAAGGAATGGAATGTGGAGCCCCACCCCCAGGGATTTCTTTTGTAGTGGATGAGACAAAACCAAGAATCGGAAGCTACCAGACTACAAACACATCAGATCTCTTCAACAACCACCACTGGCTCTCTGCTACAGTAACCTGAACTCAACTTTCTCCCTAGGAAGCAGATTGGTGATGCCTAGTGAGAGCCCCATACATAGCAGTACCTGCCTCTTCCCAGAGCTTAGTGATACGTTTATCAGGAGTCAGTTTCGAAGAATGTGTCTATTCTAATTTTCTTGGTTTTAATTACATAACTCAGGTCAATATTTTTGAACCTTTGAAATAAAAGTGTGAAAATGAGTATTTTATATGAAAGTCCTTTTGAATCCCTTTAGGAAAATAATTAAGCTGTTACACTTAAAATATTACTGTTGAATCATGTCTTGGCAAGGCAACTATAAAACAGAAAAAAAAAAAAAAACTATCTGAAGTGGAAAGGACATTTCACCTTGGTGTTCTACACCAAAGGTCAGCAAACTGTTTCTAAATGGACATAGTAAATATTTTCAGATTCGTGATCAATATGTTAACATGGATTCTGTCACAACTCTCAACTGTGCCATAAAAGTGCAAAAGCCTTTAAATGAAACATTAACAACACATGTTGCACA
This sequence comes from Sigmodon hispidus, assembly GCA_004025045.1. Taxonomy (NCBI): domain Eukaryota; kingdom Metazoa; phylum Chordata; class Mammalia; order Rodentia; family Cricetidae; genus Sigmodon; species Sigmodon hispidus. The sequence goes on along the minus strand of PVIH01011898.1, from coordinate 64,615 downwards.
CAGACTCCACATTCAAGAGACTGAAGCAGAAGGATTAAGTCTGAGGTCGTAGAGACCCTGGGAAGGGGCAGGAGGGGTGGCGGGAAGGAAGAGAGAAAGAGAAGAGACTATATTCATTTACATGAATTCAGTGGGTAAAGCACTTTTCACACAAATGTGAGGACCGAAGTTCTGAAGGGCAGACCTAATACAACAGCTGGGTGGCAGCCTGCCTATAATTTTGGCATTCAGAGATGTAGGCAGGGGATCCCCAAAACAAACCCACTAGCTAGACTAATTATATTGGTGAGCTTTGGGTTTAATCAGGAGACCCTGCTTCAGTGAACAAGGCAGAGAGTAATTGAGAAAGGCTCTCAACATCAGTTTCAGGTCTCTGCATCCATGAACGCACACATGCACGATGCACACCTACACATACACATACCTGAGACACTGGGAAAGAAACAAACTTCGTTATGAACACTGAAATTTGAGTATCATACAATGCCATATTCTCATGTAATAAAGTGTTATTCTCCCCACCCCCCCCCCAAACCATTTAAAAGACCTAAAAGGGGCTGGGACTGGGTTTGTTGCATAGTTGGTAGAATACTTACATCCCATGCACAAAACCCAAAGTTTGATCCGATGATGGTTTGGATGAGACTATCTATCCCCAATAGGTCTGGCGTCTGGATGCTTGGTCCCTCGCTGGTAGAGTTATTTAGGAAGGATTAGAAAGCTTCCTGTTCCTTAAGCCATGCCTTCATTCTCCAACTCTGGACTCTAACCCTATGAAACTGCTGGCCCAAATAAGCTCTGTCTTCTCTAAGTTTCCTTGGTCATAGTGTTTCATCATAGCAGCAATTAACTAACACAATCTCCAGCACTGTATAAACCAAGTGGTGATGTTTACCTATATTCCCAGCACTTTGGAAGTGGAGGCAGAAAGTACAAAAGTTCAAGGTTATTCTCAGCTACATAGAAAGGTAAAAGCCAGCCAGAGATACATAAGATCCTATCTTAAAAAAAAAAAAAAAAAATCCAGGTGATAATGGTGCCCACTGTTAATCCCAGCACTTGGGATACAGAGGCAGGTGGATCTCTGTGAGTTCTAGGCCAGTCTGATCTACACATTGTTCCAGGACAGCCAGGGCTACACAGAGAAACCCTGTCTTGGAAAAAAAATCCAAAATCTATTTCTACCTGAACACATACTCACATTTGTGATATACAATGATAAACAGTAAACAATCTCACTGCAAATGGGAACAATGAAAAAAATAACATGAAAAGGTAGAGCCAAAGCAAGAGGTAAACACTAAATCCTGGCATGCCATCACCAGCATCTGGATACATGGTGCCACAATGTGAGCTCCAATGAGTTTTGGTAACCCTATCTTTATGACCTTACAGTTTACAACCCATCCAATCTCTATTATGCTGGCTTCATTCTTTGTCTCTAGCTTCATGCCACCTACATTCATTCTCCTGGCATCTCAAACACCTTGGAGTCTCTGTCTCAGCTTGGGCTGTGCCGTAGTTAGGGTTTTTACTGCTGAAAAGAGACACCATGACCATGACAACTCTGATAAAGAAAAACATTTAATTGCGGTGGTCCACTTATAGTTTCACAGGTTCAGTCCATTATTGTCTTGGTGGGCAGCATGGTGACTTACAGACAGATGAGGTGCAGGAGCTGAGAGTGCTACATCTTCAGGCAATAGGAAATTGGCTGAAAGTCACACTAAAGGAAGCCTGAGCAAAAGAGACCTGGAAACCCTCCCCCACAGTGACACACTTCCTCCAGCAAGGCCACAGCTCCTAATAGTGATGCTCCATTTGGGGACCATTTTCTTTCAAATCACCACAGGCTCTGCCCTCAAAGCTTTATGCTTTACCTTCTCAGGGTTGTTTGCGGAGAAGCTGACTCTTGACATTTTCTGGCTTTTCTCACCTATTGACATTTCAAGGCTAACTTCTATGGCTCCATAATTCTTGGTCTATTTCTTACTTAAAAAGTTAGTATCATAAGAGTTACGTTAATGCCTCCCATCATCTCACAAGGTAGCTAAAGTCTCTCTAGACTGTAGTGGCATTTACCTTTGAGGGCTTCATGCCTGAGTTTGATAAAGAAATCCTGGGGACTTCATTTCTTATACATCCTTGGGCAATCTAGATACCCCAGAGGTGTTCCCTTATGAGAAGCAAGTCTTTCAAAAACTTTGAGCTAGATCCTGAAGTGCCTGCAGGGCATTATTCCTGTGATCCCAATGTACCTGCATTGTTTAAACATCCTTGCCTCTCTACTACCACCTTTTCCTCGGCTCCAGCTTTCAACATGCTTCTCTTTTTCTGGGGGAAAAAAAAAAAGCCCACCACTTTTATTTTTATTTTTTTCCAAATCCTTCTGTTCTGTTTTTCTGCTTCAATTTCTCACTGTACACTTGGCTAAGAGCAGCCAACAATATCCACACTACAGTATGAACATAGAGCTGTCTTGAAATTTCCAAATGAATATGTCGTTATTTAGACTCAACCTCTCTCCCGAATTCTCTCAAGGTCATTTGCCACAGCGTAGCATAACGTGACATCTCACGAGCACAGTAAATATTGCTGTTGACATTCCTGCCTCCTGAGCTCCTACCCAAATTACCCATTATTAAGCTATGTTTATGAATGCCAAGGTTTCTAGCCCACATCCTGAAAATTTTTCAAATTCTTCCCAAAAATCAGTTTCAAAGCTTTTAAATGACCCTACTCACTTGCAAACAATTTTCTGTTAGTCAGCATTTCTGGTGCTGTGACCAAGTCCCTGAGAGGGACAACTTAAGGGGAGGAACATTCTCTCTGGCTCACAATTTCCTGGGCTTTGGACCACTATAATGGGAGAGCACAGCAGGGGCATCCACACCATACTACACAAAGCAGAGATAGGGTGAGTGTCATAACCGGGGCTTTCCTTTCTCCCATTTGGTCCCATGCAGGTTCCCAATCTGTTGGATGGTCTTGCTCACTGTCAAGAAGAGTTTTCTTCTCCTACTGAACCTGCCCTGAAAATGCATGGTTCTCCTCCTACCTGCCCATCCAGAGTCGTGCGGTACCACCTCTGCAAATGCTTCTCAGTCCAATCAAGCTGGCAATAAAGACTGACTTCACAAAGCCTGCTTTCTCCAAAAATGACCATATTGAGGGTCAGGCTTCAATGTTTAAAACTGTGAAGATGGCAAAATACATTCAGTCTATAACAGATATCTTCATATAGTTTTGAACATGTTAATATATATATATATATATTTATAACACCAACAGCTTCTAGAAATAGCCATCAGCTATCACTTCTGATTTCTGAGCTAGTAACTATAATTGCTTTTTGTGTGTATTTTTCCAAGATCTGAACACATTGGGATAGTTGAACATTGAGGAATATGTCTCATTTACTTTCTCTTTTCCAAGCAAGTAAACAATTCTTGCTTGCAGGGCTGCTTGTCACATCTTGATAGTACAATTTTCTTACTTATCCTGGCCTCTCATTGGCTTTTTAACTTAGAGACGTACCAACATAGACAAAAGGTTTGCTTTCTTAAAATTGTTTTGAATCTGGACACGATGGTTTTACTTTAAGATATGAAGGGAGCTAGGGAGATAACGCAGAGGTTAAGAGCACTGATTGCTCTTCTAAAGGCCCTGAGTTCAATTCTCAGCAACCACATCGTAGCTCACAATCATCTGTAATGGTATCTGGTGCCCTCTCCACTCATGCAGGCATCCATGGAGGCAAAACACTATGTACATAATAAATAAGTAAATCTTGAGGGTGGGAGATACTATAAAGGATGCAGAATTCAAATGGAAGGCATCCTTCTGATAAGGTGAGTGTCCTGTTGCAAATGTCATTCCACAGGAACTCTACAGGAAGAAGGACAATCATCTTTATCACAGAAACACAGACTACAGCTTTGTTTCTCATTCCTGAGGAGAGGAAAGGAGCTCACTGACAGGCACTGTTCGGTCAGCTTTTGGTGACATGTTCCTGTTAACCTGAAAGTTTCTGTCCTGCAGTCCAGCAATCTTGCTTGCTAAATTACATGTAGTCCCAGAACATCCACCATGAAATAAAAGGCCAACTTTTAAGATTCAGAAATTCAAAAAGAACAGTTACAACCTTGAGTGTTAGGAAAGCTAGCAGGGTATTAAAAATATTAATAAAAAGCATCTACATGGGTCACAGAAGAACCTAAAGAATTAACTTTTAACCATGAAAGGAGTTTGTCATCACCAAGAAACTTGACCATCTGTTCATGAGTAGGGTTGACATGAAAAGCTAGTTCTATACATGGTAAGTGGCAGAAAACACAATATGACAAAATGCATCAATTATTATCTTTTGAGGATATGAATAGCAAAAGAGAGCCTAAGATTAGAGTTCTTCTTCTATGGTCTTCACAACTCAGTCATCCAAAGCTTGAAGGTCCATCTATAAACACATGGCTATGAGTCACTCATCAGAAGAAATGTCCATCACTTTGTTCTTATAACCAGACAGAGTCTTGAGTGGAGATCAGTCTAGATTGGCCCATATCTTAGATATGTTATCAGAGGTACTACTTTCTTAATAGGCTCAAACTGGGCACATCACCAAATTCTAATGGGCTGGGATGGTACAGATGCAGCATCATGATAAAGGTCCCATCTTTTGCTGATGTTGCTACCACTGCCATTTTGCAATCTGGCAGCCATTAGAGAAGAAATTTATCCCACAGATTGTTTTCAGGTGGCCTTCCAGGATCCTGCTACAAGATCTTGTGTGTAGCCTCTAAACTCATCCAAATGCATCCAGGCAAAGATCCATCTTGATAGAAGGCAATGCTGTATGTACTCATGCTGTAACCCCCTCTTGAGCTACCAAAACCCACAAGTGTCATTAACAAATAGTTCTTGCAAGTGGTACCTAGGAAACAACCTGATAAATGACTCATGGCTTGAACCTCACAGAGTGTGGCTTTCACTATCTGCCACTAGTACACACTGTCAAGACTCAAAAGGGTCACAGAGCCATCATTAGCCCTAGTGGCAAGGGTGACATCTTTTTGATCTAATCTGGTAGTAGACTTGGCAAGTAGACAGTTGCTTCTACATTTGCATTACGTTATCGAAGACTGTAGAGATATTGTAAATGAAACAGAATAGACCATACAAAATCCAAACCACCAAACTGTGCACAGCATTTTGGATTTGGGACTAAAATGACAGCAAAACAGAGGCTCATTATTGTCAATCTGACTTTAGAAATTACTCAAAGATGAGAGGATTCTGTCTGGCTCCAGCATCTGAGAGGCCCTACCTGTTTCAGGGACCTCCTTTTGGAGATGGGCCTCTTCCATGCTCTTCATTACTATGGGCAGTGAATCCCGATCAGTCTGCATCATGCCATCTTCAAACTGTTTGGTTCTTTATGGTTTCAGGGCTTACAGATACTCTTCTTTGGATTGATCAGATTTCTCATGATTTTATCCTCTTTTTCATTTTTTACTTCATTTTTTTTAAGTCATCAATACTGACCATTGATCTTTTTCCTCTTTCAACAGAGTCCTCGCTAAACAGTATTATGGAAGCTGTGTATGGCTGTGAATACCCTTAATCCTAACACCAGGGAGGCAGACGCAGGTGGGTCTCTTTTCTGAGTTTCAGACCAGCCACAACTAAATAGTGAGATTCTGTATCCAAAACAATGTTATGGCCTCCTCCGGGCTCTAAGGCAAGCCTCGGCCTCTGAGTCATCTGTGGAAACACAGACTCTTTCCAAGTCTGCTACACCTCTCTGTGTTACTCATTGCTACCCTATTTAATTTTAAATATGTCTTCAAACTTTTTATTACTATTTCCTACTTTAAATCCATCTTTTCTCCCCAAATTCCAGACTCTTTGTTAGCCAGACATTCTTTCTCCTTTGTCAAACCTTGCTGTTTGGTTTTCTCATAGGTGGCATGACTAAGTCACTAGGTGCTTTGGATATGGTTGCTGGGAAGCCTTGTGTAGCAGCCATGCTGAGGTCTGGAGTCATGGGACTTCAATCAGTAGGTTTCTGACTGGTCACTGCCAATTCTGCCTTTTTCATAAGGACAGTAGTCACATAGAAGCATCGCTCACTTTAATGAACCTGTCACTAAGTCACTTCTTGAAAGACCCTGTCTCCTATTAGGGTCCCAATGAGAGAGAAAGACTTCAACAAGTGGATTTAAAGGGAGAAAAATCTTCTGACTTGTATGAATGCTCAAAGCAGGAACTAAAAAATATTCAGTGGGTAATCTAAATTTACTATTCATCAGTAAATAGTAAAATATTATGGGAGTTTGGCATAGAAACTACAATTCTACGCTTGTATATGGAAAGCCCAGGAAGAGAGAGGGCTGTGGTTCAGAGCTGTCAATGTCAATACAAAGCTAGCAAATAAAAAGAAGATTCTCAAAAGGAGGGCAGCTATAGAAGGAGGCCACAAGAAGCTTTCTGTAAAAGTATAGCTCTGGAACAGATGTGCTAGTGACATGGAGACTGTGAAGTTCTGTCTCAGACAACAGTCCCAAACTAAATGACCCAGGGCACCCTCTGGTCAAGTTCTGTTCATCAGAGTGTTTCAGAGCCAAAAAATTTCCAAAACATTTTCATCATCTTTACGGTAAATGCTGGATGTCATCCATGTCTGCATTTCTGCTTGTGGGAATGAACCGGGGAGGCATGCTGCTGGAGTTCCCACCCCAGATCTGAAACATGTCACTTCTCACATTCCACTGAGGAGGACAATGTTTACTGCATATCTCCCTGCCAGGGAGGCTGTAAATGCAGTCTACTGTGCTTGAGAAGGGAGTGATGCTCCATGTAGATGCTCTATGTTAACATCTGCCCGTCCCTACCGTTCCCCCTTACAAATCTGCAATGTGAGAAAAAAAGATTTTCTAGTTAGAATGAAGTTAGTGTCCTCCATTAAAGAGATGACAGTACTATTTGGGATAAAATCTTCAATAAAAATTTCAAGAACTACAATAAGAGAAGTGTTGGATCAGAGTCACAAGGAAGAAGAAAAACAGAGTGCCCAGAATCATCAGAGCCATGAGCAACAACTTCACCTAGAAACTAATTGATATCACCTTATTTACATACTAATTATATTAAACTATAATAGAACCTATCATTATCTACCAATTAGCCCAATAATCATTAAATTCAACACCTAGCAAAGTCATGGTTATAGAACTTTTTTTTTTTTTATACTCTTTCCCTCATTGGCTTTTGATTAAACTTTCTTCCAGTTTCAATCTTTGACATCATGCCTCAAGGGAAACAAAATTTGTTTTCAAGTGGTAGAATGGTAGAAAATAATATAATACTGGAAATGCAAGAGGGAATATTAAAATATTAGTAAAAATTGATGTACTAAAAAGCTGCCAAACATAACACATCTTATTGGACTCAAAATGAAAAAGCCACAAAATAGACTTTTTAAAAACACATAAGACATGGGCTGTCAAGATAGATCAATGGGTAAACATCACATGGGCCATGGGCTGTCAAGACATGGGCCTGTAGCTAACTGTGAGTTGGATCCCTGGGGCCCACTTCCTAGGAAAGAGATAACTCTGATGGGTTGTCCTCTGATCTCCTTAGGTATGCCATGGCATACATGCACCCCCACACATGCATATACACCCAATAAATGTTACATTGTTAAAAACAAAATATACGTAATAAAATTTCAAATTCTAACTGAACTATGGTGCCAAAAAGGATACTATTTTTTTTCAGTTGTTGATTAGTGGACTGGTGAAAACACAGGAGCCTCTTAGCAACTGCTCACATGAAAGAGGGACAAATTGCTGTCTCACATAGAACAAGCATGCTGTGTGACAGCATGGTGAGGAACTGAGGTCTCTCACACTGGTGGTGACAGGCAGAGCAATACAACAAAGCAAGGACAATGGCTATGGTGTAAAATACTAAAATGTTCACCTAGAGAATGATTTGAACAATTTTATTACTAGATATTTATCCAAGGAAAAAATCCACGCATATAAAGAATAATCTAGTCATGAAATAAATAGAGATGAAGTTCAGAAATAATTATCCTCAGTGAAAGAGCCAGACACAATGCGTCTGTAAAACTCTAGAAAATAACTGACCCAGAGTGGCAGGAAGCTGACTCATGGCCGGCAGGGAGAATGGGGTGGGAGTGGGGTGGGGGGTGTTTACTTTCTACAAGGACCAGAGCACCTTTGGCCACTGTTTTATCAGTTGTGACTGACTTTGTGGGGTACACGTGTCAACTCTTATCAAAGCGTCTATCTCAAATGTAGTTGACATATGAAGGGAATATGTTAGAGAAAGCAATAAACCATCTTTTAAAATGCTCTAATCATGGCCCCTCTCACTCCTTTTAATCCTCTAAATGGGAGCATCCAGAATCCCGCTTTGCCAAGTCATTTGTTTAAGTGGTAACTTGATCGAAGCACGTTTAATTAGTTCGAACTTAACAAAACAAAACAAAAACAACCCTCACCCCCAAGTCAAGGCGCACTTTGAGAAAGAACAGTTGAAACAAAGATTTTTATTCACTGAAGAAAATTATCTTTCCATTTGTAATACTAAATGGCCTGCTAAAAAGAACTCAGTTACTTAGGACAAAATCAGAACAAAACTGGTGTGCTACCCAGAATTCCATACTGTATTTACTTTTTATTGTTCCCCTAAGTTGGGTCCTCAGTGCTTGCATTATTTTACTTGAAAGCTTTACTGGAAGAAGAAAATAGACAGACAAGTTGACTGTGTCAATTGGTAAAGTCTGGGCAATCTTGCAGAACATTGTATCAACTGACCTTAGATACAGGGTTTCTTTACAATAGAGGATAAATTCTTAAATGGCTCTGAGAATTTACCTTGATTGCAAGGTAAATTACTGCTCACACTTAACTATCAAAGACATTGCAGTGCCTGTTGAATTCCGACCTAACCCCCAACTAAGGAGATAAGTAAGAGAGTAGGAAAGTCTCCAGGACCTGTGAGAAGTTTCAAAGTACTGAAGAAAAGCTGTGTTGCTAAACATCTGATTGTGTTGTAACTATTGCATGATACAAGCAAAAACATCCTTCACTTTTGTGTACATGATAGCTGTAGATTTACGTAGCACTTTTTAATTTCTTTTAATCTATTATTTTTATTTTCTGAGACAGAGTTTCTCTGTGTAGCTCTGGCTGTTCTGGAATTCATTCTGTAGACCAAATTGATCTCAAACACAGAGATTCACTTGCCTCTACTTCCTGAGTGCTGGGATTGAAGTCATGTGTCACCATGTCCACCTGCTGATTTCTTTTTTGCATGAACTAAATGACTTAGTGGACACATCATGGTTTATGTTCTGCGGCTGTGCCATTACTGGATTAGAGCATTTTACACTGGAAAAGCTGTAGTGTTAGAATCAGCAGATTCAAGAGGTTCAAGACAAAGCCTATGTATGCCTAGATACTAATTGTTCAGTTTGGAAAAAATTTCATCCATGCTTAAGCCTCCAAAAATTAGCAACTGAGAAATTTTGTCACAGCTAGGGCTAGAGAGGTAGTTCAGCAGTTAAGAGTACATACTGTTCTTCCAGAGATCAGAGTTCAGTTCCTAGTATGCAGGGACCCATGGCCAGCCCCTCACAATCACGAATAACTCCAGTTCAGAGGATTTCTTCTGGCCTCCTCCTGGATCTGCATTGTCATGCATATAACTGCTGTATACCCCTCCCTACTCAAATATACAGGATTTAAAATCTTTAAAAGAGAAATATAGAAAAAAATTTGTCACTCCAGACCATCATGAGTAGAACAAAGCTAGTGAGAACTGGGGCCTCCTAAGAGAACATTCTAATGGAAATCAAACATAGATCAGAGTTCCCCATCTCTGCTTATCTATTATTTCTGACCCAGCCTATCTCTAGAGATAAATTAACTTTGATTAGAATTCTAATGGGATAACTAAAAATTGGCTTAGGAAATCTCATTCCATATCCCTTCACCCTACCCCAATCTCAGAAATAATTTTCATCCTTGAGGGGAAATATTGCCCCTCTGAAAACTGTGTTCTTGAAGGAGGGGGGCTGCTATTGGAAGGACAATGGATGTGGGGAGAAGGAAGAAGTTTCCTGGTCTCTTCCCTCCTGTACTCCTGCCTGCAGACAGCTAGCTGAACAGTCCAGAAGGCTAGGCCCTGGCCACAGAGCAGAGCAAGAGGATCTGCAGGAAGGTAAACAGGGAAAGCCAGAGACTTGCCTACATTTCTTGTAACTTATGTGGGACAAAATGGCTTCAGGGAAAGCTATGAAAGTCTTAGTTTAAGAACATAAATTTTATGTCTGGGCCTTAATTTAAATTCCAGCCCTGTGTCTCTCTCTCATCTTTAAACTCAGAGCCTCAGATAGTAAAATAAGGCTGTTAATATCTATTTCTGGCAGTCGCTTTGAAAACAAAGTTAAATACACATGCAAAGTACTGAGTACTAACTGGGCTGTGATCTCTATGGGAACAGGAGAGTGCTCATCATCATCATCATCATCATTTTAGATTTTATTTTTTGATACAGGGTTTTCCAATGTAATAGCCCTAGCTATAACAGCCGTAGCTACCCGGCTGGCTTTGAACTCAGAGATCTGTCTGCCTCTGGTTCCCAAGTGCTGGGTCTAAAGCCATGAACCACTACCGCTCGGCCCTCATCTGAGACTCTGTGCTTACCAAGTACATTCTTTGCTTTATCAAGTACATTTACCATGTACTTACTCCCAGAACACAATGAAGATAATGCTGGACCTGTAGAGGCCAACTATAAAATAGACTATCCCCATCAAACTTTCAGACTAGAAGAGAGTCCCTAGGGACCATCTTTCACAGTTTATTCACAGGGCCAAAACGAGGAGCTAGGTAGAGTATGACTGGAATGTTCAAAGCCCTAGGTTAAATCCCATCCTAACCATCACCTTCCCTGTCAAAAAGCAGTAGTCAGACTGCCATATGATTGAACAAACCTTACACAACAAGCAGAAACCAGTAATACAACAGGGAACAACTTTCCATGTGACCTCTCTTAGATGAATTAGCCTCATGCTGAAGATGACATGCTCCGATGTTTTGTAGTCAATTGCTTTGCCCATGTTATTCTTGTAAGAATGTGATTATAAAGTGTCATAACATTTCTACAAAGCTGGTGACTTAGAAAATGCCATTCTAGAGTTTTTTTTTTTTCTGAACCATAGGTTTTCATTTGTAAGGATGGGAAGATGTTGGGACTTTCCTGTAAGTTCTGAATGGGGCTGGTGCCATGGTTTAGTGTGAGAGCCCTTGCTTAATACATGCCATTATCTGAGGTCCATTCCCAACTGTAAAACAAGACAGTTGTTGGTAGGTGAGCAAGACACCGAGTATGAGGACGTGGTTTGTTAGCAAATCATCTAACTTTGATCCTTGTTTAGTAAAATCTACTGACTTAATTTTTTTTCTATTAAGGTATTGAAATGTTACTATGCATGAGATCAATTTCTTTCCTTGTTTATGTTTAAAATGTTGGTTTTAAATGTCCATTCCATGCTCATAAAACTTTCATAGCTAATAAAAAATACATTGAATTAAACTAGGACATGATTCAGTATAAACTTTGGGAAAAGTGTATTTTTGTGTTTTTTTATATTCAGTTGGATATGTTCTTAATTTGGTACCATTAATTAGACACAAAGAACGACTATTGTATCCTAATTGTATACTATTGGCAAAATTTTTATTTAAGTTATAATATTCATGGTTATTTTTATGCATCTGAGTTTATCTTCCTGGCCAATTGCATATGAGAAATTTGAAATATATCATGCAAAAACCTGAAAATAATTTAAATCTGAAAAATCTTTAATTTTTTTTAAGATCAATCTCCCACAACAAATTGCCAACACAAAACAAATTTGGACATAAAATCATGTTGACAATATAAGATAGAGTCAAACTTGAAAAAGCATCAACAATTCATACAAATAAAAATTTCCCAACCATATGCTGCCTATCTTGGGGAAGTAGTGACAGTCTGGTGAAGTGGTCCAGCTGCACAGTAATTCTTCCCATTTTGAAGTAGACTTCTTTGCAAAGCCTTCGGGAGTTACATCATTCTAATGAGAAAATAGTATTCTCCTTAAGGAGCAAAAGGCATAGATTAAGGTTTTTTAAAGTGCTGATTTAAAAAAAAAAAAAAAGAGTAACTTTAAATATAAACGAAATGCTTATTAAGTTAAAACTTGCTAGCTTTCGTGGCATAATTTAAAACCATTATCAGATATTTTCTCCCTGGTTGTGGGTTGCCTGTCAATTTTGGACAAACTGCTCAGACACTCTATTCACTCAGGCTACCCATGGGGCAGGTTATGCTTTTTCTGCACCTGTGCTTAATGAGAAGCATTTTTGCAGGCAGGGCTGTTTTCAGGAGAAAAATAAGGAAGTATTTCATGCAAAGTCAAAAACAAAACAGCAACAAACTAGACACACACACACACACACACACACACACACACACACACACACACACACACGGCAAAGCAATTTGGTCAGACACTGCCTAGAATGATTATTAGTCTTAAACAAACCCACATTTTCACTTAGAAAGTAAGAAATTATCCTCAAAACTTATCCTGTAAATTGTTTCAATTTCAGTTCTGAATGAGTGGGTCAGGTAAGTTATCTTTGCTCTACACCCAGCTCTATCTCCAATTTTCAACTTGAAAGAAGACAATCTAATTCAGTTCTGTACCACATATGCTCCTAACCATCCCCTTCCAGCAGTACAACACAAATGTATGGGTTCCTTTCTCCTCATTGAAATTTTAAGTTGTCAGGAAACACTGGAAAAATTCTGTCACCATGGCAATTACATGGGGAAGCAAGACACAGTGCTTCATGGTTGGGTGTCTCTTGGCTACATCCATGCCATCACATACACAGACAGCTAAAGCTCTAAAAGGCTGCTGATGGGGAAGGAAGGCCATCTTTATACTGAAGACCAATTTACCTCTAGAAAAACTAAGAAATGAGGACATTTTGTGGACATTGGTGCAACCTAGGATGAAGGCTTTGAAATGAAATTAGGAAATGCTAAACATACTACAAACACAAAAATACTCCTAAAATAAACAAATTCTCAACTTTATTGAGGTGCAATTTGCCTAATTTGAGGAGAGAGAGAGATTTCCCCATACCTGAAGTTACAGATGGTTGGGAATGGTCATGTGGGTGTTGGAAACAGAGCTTGGGTTCTCTAGAAGAGCAGCCAATGCTTGAGCTATCTATACAGTTTCCCATCCCAAGTGTAGTCTTAAAGATTTAATTATCTATAAGCTGGAGATAATTTTGATCTTGGACGGACACTGTAGGAAAGCAGGTTTATCTTAACTAAGAAAATGTCTCCATCTCCAAAATTAAAAACAAAACATAACTTTCAAGTAAAAGGGTGAAGTCCTAAGAATTCCTATAAAATTCAGTCAAATATCATCATTATATTTTTACTTGTAGGCTGCTAGAGATATTTCTATGGAACTGTTTGAGAAAACTTTCTTTTGAAAAGTAAAGTGGCCTCTCATAGGTATATTATTTAGAAGTATTCTGAGTTCAGCAAGCATACCAAACTATCATATTTTTCATGACAAATTCTTTTCTAACCGCTTGTTTTCTTCCTCCAGAATCTACATATTTGCAGAAAGCCTTTTCTACAGGTTTATCTTGTAAGCGTCTGTCCTAATTTCCAGGTACCCTTTCCCCTCCTGGAGAGAACACTTCCCAGAAGTTCAGTGTTTTACAAGGAGCTCTTTTATATTTGAAAGAGAAAACTGTTTTGTCAAGGGATGATGAGAAATTCCAAAAAAACTAACCCAGACAGGATTCTAAATTTGGGGCAATCTATGGCCCTCCTTCAACTCTGAGTGTTGGTCAGAAAGATTCTCAAGAGTTATTTTACACCACTTATAAGAAACTGGTATTCGCTGTGGGTTTTTGTTTTGTTTTGTTTTGTTTTTAGTTCTTTACATCAATAAAAATAAATGTTATTTTTGTGTCTTTAATGTGTTGAGGACTTTATAGAGCATACAGTTCAAATTATCCTTAGGGCAGTTACCGAAGGCGGAACTTTTGGCAAAAACAAGAACCTGGTAGAAATAACATATTTTGCTGGTAGCTTTAATATGTTCTCAAAGCAAACGAGAGACCTCGTGCCTAACCGAAGGAGAAGCCAAGTTTGGGGTGAGGATCTGCTGCTTTGAAAGCTGTGGGCTTCTCCTTTTGAAGCCCTTCAAAAGCAACTGTGCTTGCATGTGTCTGGAGGAAAAAAAAAAAAAAAAAAAAAAAGAACTAATGTTTAGAGCTGCTGACCTGCAGGGGGACATCTCCGATCCCCTTTCCAACCTCAAGAGTGTAAAAAGTCCGGAGAATTTTCAATAGAACTTTATACATTTTTGGAGCAAAAAACTTGGGCGGAGGAGGTGGGTGGATAGCGGAATTCTTCCATGACAGTGAAGTCTATAGAAAAGGAAATGACCACGCAAAGGGATTCTGCGGAAGGCTGGAGGAAGGCAAGACTAAAGGTCTTTTTGCCCATCCGGCCCCAGCTCTCTCACAGAAGCCACCTAGCTCTCAGCTTTGGGTGCAAATGGCCCAGTGAACGTGGTATAGACGGGAAGGTTTTCCCTTCCTTTATCAGCCCATTTAATGTCCCCTTCTTCAACTTTTCACTTTCCTTCTAAAGGAAACCGGCACTTCATTCCCAGAGAAGGAAAACTTGGTTTCAGGACTAGGAAAACAAACTGTTGCTTCTTTGCAGAGAAACTAGGTCCCATGAGTTTGCCTGCAATCTGCAGAGCTTCACGCAGAACCCCCGGGGCTATAGAAACTCAGGCAAGGGTCACCTTTGCCACGTGTTCACCCTCTCCCAGCCGGCTCTTCCTGGAAACCAGGTAGGTGTCGCGTGGAGGAGTGGGGGAATGTCTGAACCCATCAGTGTAAGGCAAAGAAAGGGGACCCTAGGCGGCGCACAGGAGACCCAAGGAAAAGCACCAGGAGCCGCCCTGCCCCGCGGCTGCAAAAGTGAAGTCTGGATTCCTACAGCAAAAAGGTGGTGGCCACTTTATGACTTTTTGCTCCCCACAAAATACACTCCGGTGAGCACAGACTTTTCCCAGAGGTGACGCAATGTTCTCAAACACCACTACAGCCACCAATTTTTTTAAAAAAAAAGGAAAAAGGGGGGCGAGCCTTGCCACCCCAGGCTTCATACAGTTCCAGCTCCTCCCTTTCCTCCTGGTCTACCTCACTTTACAGTCGTTTCCCATCCCTGCCCCCAATCCTCCTCCAAAAAGTTTGACGACCGCAAAGGAAACCAAAGGGAGAGAGAGAGGAAAAAAAAGTTCTCTAGCCCCAGACCTGGCGGGAGATCAGCATCTCTTTTGTTCAGGGTGAACCACGGTCCCCCGTGACGTCACTCGGACTCCGGGCCAATCGGAGTGCGGTCGGCAGCGGCTGCGGCGGCTGGAGGGGTGGGGGGAGTCGAGCCAGTCCCTCCTCCCCAGCCCGCAGGGCCTCGTGGGGGGCGGGAGGGGACTGTCCCATATAAGCCCCGGCTCCTGGGGCTCAGCCGCCCGCACCCGCTGCGCTGCACTAGGGGAGGAGAGTCTGCCCCGGACGTGAGCGGGACCTGCGGCCAGAACTTCTGGTCCTCTCCCTCCCTCTTTCCATCCTCTGCTCCCCATCTTCTTACAGGCGGTCGCACCTAAGGACTTTCCCCAGCGCAGGCTGCGAAGGGAACCACACTTCGGAACCACTTGCCTCCTGGGGAGGGTGACTCTCCTCCCATCCCCTCAAGATGCTCAGGGGTCCGGGACCCCAGCGGCTGCTGCTACTGGCCGTCCTATGCCTGGGGACAGCGGTGCGCTGCACGGAAGCCGGGAAGAGCAAGAGGCAGGCTCAGCAAATCGTGCAGCCTCAGTCCCCAGTGTCCGTCAGTCAAACCAAGCGTGAGTACCGACTGTCTGGCTGAAACCGGCCGGCTTGCAGGGATGGGTCAGTCCTTGGCGCCCGCTGAAGTTGTAGCTAAAGTTTTGCGCGCGTGCGTGGCTGGGTGAGCGTGTGTGAGTGAGCACTTTAGTGAGAGAAACCAGCTGTGGACACAAAAGGCTTAGGTTTGAACTGGCTGGTTGGGGGTGGAGGACTCTGGAGAAGATCCTGCAGTGGAGGCGGGGACTGTATGGTCTTCCCCACCTAGTGCCCTAACAAATTCTTCTGATTGCACTTCCAGGAACCACAACTTGGGGTGAAAGTGACACGAATTTACAAATTTTACATCTGAGATTAGTATGGTCCCCCTTCTCCTTATCTGTCTTTAATACTAAATAGTTGGTTAAATATTTTCCAAATAGGCATGAGGAAAGACTATCTAAGCAGGTAGTTTCTGACCAACTTGAGTTGTAATTGGCTCAGTGCTACTTTTGGGGTGCCTCAGGATTCTTCACCAAGAACAAGGATTGAGATTTCTCTTACAGCTTTTCAGGAACACACCCTTCTTTTACTTTGGGCTAGATGAAATTTTAAAAGCACCCCCCCACACACACACCTTTCTGAGTTGATTTCACATTGTAGCCTAAACTAGCTGGATACCCTCTTGTGTAGCCCAGGAGCAATTCTCCTGCCTCAGCTTTCACAGAGCCAATTTCACAGGCGTGGTCAGCAGCACACCCAACCCAAAGTTTTCTTCCTTGTATTTATTTATTTATTTATTTATTTATTTATTTATTTATTTATTCATTTATTTGCTAACAAATAATGAAGGCTCTCACATATTTGAAAGTAATTTCTATTATTTGCCGATCACAATGTTACCACTCTGTAATGTAGTTCCCCTGGCCAGATGTGCATGACGTCATTGTATAACTTTTAGCCAAGTTAAAAGATAAGAAAAAGGTCTTTGGATAGCTAGTTTCCATGTATGTATTTTAGTGGAATGATGCTTTTAAAGAGATTTTGTGTTTGTTCTGGCTCACCAATTCATTTGGGAAAATTCAATAATTCTGTAGGGAGAAAAAGGGAGGAGGGATGAGACTGTACTAACCTTTCCCTTCAATTCTTCACAGCTGGTTGTTTTGACAATGGGAAATACTATCAGATAAACCAACAGTGGGAACGCACCTACCTAGGCAATGCCTTGGTTTGTACCTGCTATGGAGGAAGCCGAGGTTTTAACTGTGAGAGTAAACCTGAACGTAAGTGGTCACTGGCAGAAATGATGCTTACTTATTAAAGTTAGCTTTAAATAAAAACACATTTACCCCTCCCCCCATGGCATTCCCTCTTTGTAAAACTGCTGATACGACTTTTCACATGCTCCTCTTACCTCTAAAACAAATGTATTCCAAACTAGTTTCCAAAGACTTCGTTTTAGCCTCTCAAAGACTTTGTTAGAAAATGAAAGGTTTCCCCTGTCTTCCTTCAAAAAGAAAACTTACAAAAGTTTGCTTATAAAAGTCTAATTTATTAGAAAGTTATCTCAGATCTTTGGCTCTCAGATTATGGGCCAAAAACTGCTTTGAAGAACTTGTGTTGTAAAGTGATTTGTTAGCCGCGGTTCAATGAAAAAGCACCACCACTTCTGAGACTTTGAAGCCTCTTGCTATGTTTCTTGTGGATCACAGCAGTTCCTTCAGAGAAGCTGCTGAAGCTACAGGGGAAACATTTCAGTCATGCTGACAAAGGCCAGCCCCTGCTGAGGGGAAGGCAACCTTCAAACTGCTTTCCTCCCACGTGGCCCTTGATGTGATTCCCCCAGTTTGAGGTTGGAATTTGAAATTCTTCCTTTGCAACTCAGCTGGTCCTAGGGTGTGGCTCCTTGAGGATTCTTTACCTTGTAAACCGAGAACAAATTAGAGAGCTTGCCAAAGGTCAAGAATGATGGTTTCATTAAAGCATAGCTTGGAATTTTTAAGTCTCCTCAGTTACACGTAGCCGTGCTATTTGTAAAGCGGAAGAGAGGTGTCTCCTTTAGATGGGATGGATAGAGAATCTTTTATGTGTGTGAGGCTCACATGGGCTTTTTCTTATCTGCAGCTGAAGAGACTTGCTTTGACAAATACACCGGGAACACTTACAAAGTGGGTGACACTTATGAGCGCCCTAAAGATTCCATGATCTGGGACTGTACCTGCATTGGGGCTGGTCGAGGGAGAATCAGCTGTACCATTGCAAGTAAGTAACGTGATGGAAGTCCCATAGACATGTAGTTCTCTGTCCTGTCTCTGCCTTTTTTTTTTGTTGCCCAGAACTGAATATTTTATACTTTGGGATTTACCCCAATGACCATAGCCATGTGGTTACTCACCTACTTCTTGTATGTAAGGAGAGGAAATTGGATCAAAGAAGAGGTGATATCTCTCTCACTTTGTGTGTGTGTACAGTTGAACCAGGTAGATCTCTTGGTTCTTTTCAGTAAAATATACCCAAAGGACCAACTTATTTTAAATTACTTGGGCATCTTCAAGCCAGATTGATCATGTGATCATCTGCAATAATAAATCAGCCACATTTTTTTGTTTTGTTTTGTTTTTTTGTCATGCGGTCTGGTTCTTTAGGGACCTGATCTTTCTGTTCTCAAATACTAGATGATGAGTACAGCGTATTTCCAAGGAACTTTGGGTGCTGAGCTTCATAAACTCTGTAGCTAAGGCAATCTTTCCAGTATGACTCACTGGGTCGCCAGTACTTTCTATTAATAAGGCATTATTTTAAAACTACCTTTTAAATATAAGTTCTCTGTCTAAAAGAATCAGTCCCTTCTGAATAGACCCAACCACTATTCCCAACACAATGTTAGAGTATTTCCAAGTTTCTTGGCAAAACTCAAGAGTCAATAGTACAAAGTATTTATAATTCTGCAGATAATTCAGCCTTTAAACTGAACAAGCTTAAAAAAGTATCAGGATTTCCATACTCCTGAGTATGTATGCTTGCTTTCCACCAGAGTGATATTCACATCCTAGAGTTAAATCTAGTCTATTCCTACTCCAGGAAGTTGGAATGCTAAGCTATTGTAGTTCATGTATTAGAGGAGGTCGGCCCTCCCAGCTCTTTTCGGTCTTGGAAACAAATTATCTGTGATCTTCTTGGGGGAACCATTATTGATGACCTCTTTGATACTCAAATTTCTCCATGACTTCTTTGTGCTTTGACAGTTGATCCCAAATGAGCAGGTATGTTAGCCTTTTTCCTGCCTCTGACAGGAAAGCTGTCCTCAGGGTTAGGTGTTTCATTTGGGGCCACATAAATACCTTACCTTAATGAACAAAAGATCACCACCTCCCTTAATTTTCTGTATCACTTCCTCTTAACATTTGCCTTTTTCCCCCTTTGTAACAGATCGCTGCCATGAAGGGGGTCAGTCCTACAAGATTGGTGACAAGTGGAGGAGACCACATGAGACTGGTGGTTACATGTTAGAGTGTTTGTGTCTGGGAAATGGAAAGGGAGAATGGACCTGTAAACCTATAGGTAAGTGGCTCGTAGAGGTGATTGTGGGGAAAGGGGCTTGCTGAGACCTGATGTATAGAACCCAAATCATTGAGCAGGATATCTAAATTACAATGTAAAGATTAGTAAAATATTATCTGATCCTCAGTCTTAACAAAATCAGATCCTGAAGTACAAGCCATAGAGAAATCTTAACTTTGTTTCAAAAGCCTAAGATAGAGTTAAAATATTTAGGAAGAAGTAATTTCTTTTGTTTATATCTGGTACTGTCTCCTTGGTGACAGCTTGTTACTTAAAGGGAAAAAAAATAACACTTTTGACACATTTCTTGTTGGAATGCAGTGGACTGGAACACAAAATGGCATGTAGCTCTAGTCACACCTTGGTAATTTCTTTAAAGACAAATTTTGGTGTTTTAGTCTTAGCCTCATTTGTACTCTGTGAATCCAAAAGTTTTCTGCTCTGTTTTCTAGTTTTCCAAATCATAGTTATTGTTTTTTAAATTTGTTTTATCCTTGACTTTTATAGAAGTCTAAAGTTTAAATAGCTTTCTATTTACATCATTTGTAATTCAGATTGGGATTTGGTTTATGGACACAGTTTAATGATAGAGCAAACAGAAGGTCCTGGGTTCAATCCTCAGTACCACATTAATGAATTAAAGATTTTTTTTTTTTAATTGGGAGTTTGCAAGGGATCATCTCCCAAAGGGTACATACATTGATTTTTTTTTTTTTTCCATTTGAAATGCTAGTGGGAAGCTTGGGAACTGGCAGAAAATGCAGTCTATGTACTCATTAAGAGAAAAGAATTTGCCTGCCAACCAAAAGGAAGCCTAGGGCTTCCTTTTGCTTTGGCTACTTGCTGTGTGCTTAGCTGTAGGGTGTGCCTTCTGTTCAGAACAGAGTGCTACTTAAAAAAATGTGGCTGGATTTTTGCTTACACACTACACTTTAAATTACAGGGAGATGCTATAATTTTAAATAGCTCTTCTCTCTCTCTCTCTGTTTTCTGATTTCTTCTGCAGCTGAGAAATGTTTTGATCATGCTGCTGGGACTTCCTATGTCGTGGGTGAGACCTGGGAAAAGCCCTACCAAGGCTGGATGATGGTAGACTGTACCTGTCTGGGTGAAGGCAATGGTCGCATCACCTGCACCTCCAGAAGTAGGTTTTTTGTTTGCTTTTTCTGTTGAAAATGTGCCCTGCTGTTGGCTTCAGGATTTCTAGAGAGAGTTGCAGTGCTGTGTCACTAGAAGAGACTCAATACACCAACATGTGTGGCAACTTTAAGATGTCTAGAAAAACTGTAAAACCAACACCTACTTCGGAGAACACATTTAAATAAGTAGAAAAAAATAATTCTCAAATCAATACTATTTTAGGCAGTCAGCTAGTAAAAAGAGCCTTAGTATCTATTCAAATGCTGAGTGGGTCATCTTAGACCTGAAGATTATCACTGAGATATTTTTCTAGTACTCAAGACAATTAATTCCTTAAAGTAGCATGTAAAGAAATCTTTTGACTTGGGGGAGCTATTGGCATGGAAGTAAAAGGCTCTAAAAGTTCAAATTTCCTTCTATGTTTGAAGTTTAAATAAGGTTTATTTACAAAACAAAAAACCCAGTAAAAAATGAAGTGTTCAATATTATCCTCTAATAGGAAAGTGGAATCAATTCCTGTGTGTTCAGTCATTGAACTAACAGACTGTTTAAATTATAACCCATCTTTGCTCTTGAGCTACAATATGACTATTAAGGGTCTCACTTTGTGAATTAGATAATTGCTGTAAATGCTGAGGCAGGAAAAAAAAAATCAACCATTGATGTAGCCAAAAAAAGAATGGAGGTCAAAGGAAGGTCTTTGTTGGTCGGTGCTTTCTGTCCAGACCCTAGCTAACAGTGTTTGTCACACCTGAACCCTCCCAGTTCTGTTCTCAGTATCTTTGTTGACACTCCAAAGGCTGTGCTTTGTAAGTGACTAAATACATAGAAGTCTTTCTTCTCTCTGACCTACTGAGTGTTCTCTGAAGGCCAGGCTGTTGTCCAGTTCACAGTTCCCTCCCTACACCTCCTTATACAATTTTGTTGCTTATAAAAGTTTGTTGAATAAAAGATTTTTCTTTGAGAAACTTCTTAGCTGGCTATCAGAAGAGTTTTAAGTGATAGGTAAGCGTTTGGATTAGGGTTCTTTCTAAATTTGTTTACTTTGTGTGTGGAGGTGGGAGGCGCCCATGCCACAGTGTGCATGTAGAGGTCAAAGGACAACTTGGAAGAGTTGGAAGAGCTGATCCTCTTCACCAAGCAGAGGCCTGCAAGCTCAGATTGTCAGGTTTAGTGTCTTTACCCAGCTAACCATCTCCATGGTTCAGAATTAAATGTCTTATGTGTTTCAAGATAAAATACTGCTACAAAGGTCTCAGAAGACTGATCATCACATTTTTAAATGCTAAAGATCTAATGAGCCAATAAGTTTGGGGAAAATATTAGATCATTTTCCATGATCTATTTTGTTTAGCAAATTTGATCTTGGGTATTATTTTTAATTAACCTTTTTAAGCTAGAAAACTAAGACACATTCAAGATATTTAGAAGTAGCAATTTTGGAGGGGACCATAAGGATCCCTAAGGCCAGCTTTTAATTTTTCTTTTTTTACAATAATAGTTAGAGACCACGTCCTTAACTCTAGAACAGATCTTTAACCATGGATAAAGGACCCATTTTGTTGGTGATTTTTATATTATTATTTGAGACAAATTCTTATGAAGCCCTGACTAGCCCAGACTTTATTATGTTGCTAAAACTTTAAACTCCCAATTCTACTGCCTCTGCCCACCAAGTGCTGGGATTACATTTGTGAGTGACTTTGTTTGTGAAACTTGTTAAGCTGGTATTTTTAGGATAGGGCAGGAAAGGAATTCCTTCTAGCAAAAGTATTGTTGTTTCTCAGAAAATCTTTTACATAACAAGTGGAGAAAGGGATGCTTGAATCATTTTATGGCTTCCCTAGGGTGGGGCAGCAGGAAAAGACCCTTTGAGAATGCTATCTGTTTCTAGAGTTGTGAGGACAGTTGGCTATTGGAAGGAAGGTCATATGTAATAACTACCAGGAGAGAGTCTGAAGACATTGAGGGGTAGAATGTCACAGAATGAACTGGATCCAAGAAGCAATGTGAAAAGTTTTACAAAAAAAATCAACAAAAGATATTGAACAAGTTTTTTGGCAAATTGGAGAGGTGTGACTGTGCTTTAACAAACAGATGACCCTGCCTATCTGAATTTTAACACCCTCTGCACCAGCATTGAGTATGGACAGGTTATACCTACGAATTATAAGCATTCAACTACAACATTCCT
This sequence comes from Sigmodon hispidus, assembly GCA_004025045.1. Taxonomy (NCBI): domain Eukaryota; kingdom Metazoa; phylum Chordata; class Mammalia; order Rodentia; family Cricetidae; genus Sigmodon; species Sigmodon hispidus. The sequence goes on along the minus strand of PVIH01011898.1, from coordinate 41,725 downwards.
GTTGTGTTTGAATGACTGCTTGCTTGCCATTTCCTGCCTGAATTCTATGTTCAATGCTTCTTTCCCACAATAGACAGATGCAATGATCAGGACACTCGGACGTCCTATAGAATCGGGGACACTTGGAGTAAGAAGGACAATCGAGGGAACCTGCTCCAGTGTGTCTGCACCGGCAATGGCAGAGGGGAGTGGAAGTGCGAGCGACATGCTCTACAGAGCACTTCAGCTGGTGAGGCGCTGGGGCTAGGACTAGCTTGATGTACCATTTGAAGATGGTTTATAGAGTCTCAGCTAAGAAGCTGAGTTGTTGTTTTTTTTTTTTTCAGAATTTTATTTAAAAATGGTCATTCTGTATTTTGAACAAAATTTTAAATGGAGTAACAATGGGTCTTGGAGGTTGAGAAGTTAATTTAGCACTATAAGGTAGAAGGGAGGTTTGAAAAACATAGTGAGACTCAGGTAGCGGCTCCATCAGTACAGTACTTTATGTGTTAAAAAGAAAAAAAAAAATATCCAAATCTAGGTGTGGTGGTGTTATCCTGGCTCCAAGTATGTGGAATCAAGAGAATGGCCACACTGACCAGCCAGTCTAGTGAGAGAAGCTATTTGCTCTGGGCGTAATCCTTGGCTTCCACATGCACATACTCTCCACACACATGTGCACATACATATGCACATGTCCCCTGACTCACATGCATGATTAATAGTGAATGAGTGTATAATACGCCCTTAGAATCCTCACAGCCCTGAGTTCAATTCCCAGCACACAAACAAACAATAATTACTGTACAGAATTTAAAAGAACTAAAGAAATAAAAATATTTGTACCACAGCTATTTTTATAAGCATCTGAAAGAGGGGGTGAGGGTGTTTATGTAGAGTAGATGCCAACCTTGAGCAAAGCCCTGGGTTTGATCGCCGTCACCAGTGGAGATGGGGTTGTGGTTGAATCTGTGATCCTAGAGACAGGAAGTGGAGGTAGGAGGATGGGGAGTTCAAGGTCATCCTCGGCTACTTAGTCTAGTCAAGCCTGTTCAATATAACACACACATACAAATCGGAAGGAAGTGATACCCCCTTTGAGGTGTGCCTTCCTTCCCATTACTGCACTTTGTGTTTTCATTTAGTTTTTAACTGTGTGATATCCTAGCCTTGTTATTTAACCTTTTAGCAATTAATCATTTAGCTAATAGTAATTAGATTTCTTTTTCTGTTGATGAGTTTATCATGACCTAATTAATTCTTGTGAAAACAAACAAGGTTAGATTTGATGATCTCTACGTTATCTAATTATCATCAATAAACTTTTTATTGGCAAAAGAGAACAGTTACAAATGTCAGTCTACTGAACTAGATTAAGGATTAACTGGGAGTTAACTGGGATAAATAATTCATGTTAACTATTTTTATGCCATTATTAATATGCTGAGGTATTTCATTATTAAAATGTTTGAGAAACACTGTTAAATAGAACAACTTATTCTATGAGATCCTTAGCATTCAGTGGTGGGCTTTGACACAATTGATATTCTTTGAGGTATCTTTGGGTCCTAGTGCTTAGATGCACTGGGGGAGATGCTAGGTTCACCCTGCTTGTCATTCCCCAGACAGCTCTGCTGCTGTGGGCTCTGGCTTTCAGAGGATAGATTTCTAAGTTTCTGTTGTGTTACTATCCGAGAAAACTTGTAAGACTGTTGGTTTTAGGAAAACACACACACATACACACACTCTAAGTAATTCTGCTGAGTAATGACCCCCAGGAAGAAGGACTAACAGGAAGTCCATGGCTATCCAGGGTACCCTCTCATGAGCGCAGAGAGGGCAGGAAGTCTGCAGTGAATTGACAGGGTCTCTCAGGAATAGGAAGGCCACACTCTGTGTTGCTTGTATGAGAGCTGTGAGGGAAGAAGGAAGAGGCAGAGCCATTTCAGGTGAAGGGAGATTCATGAAGGCAGGGCAGGGACATGGTACGAAGGAATGATGAGCAGGTCAGTGGGTTGACGGCTTAAAACAAGGAAGGGAATGGCTGTAGGCCGGAGAGGAGCTATGGAGTAGTGTGGTGAGGGTGCTGTGTGGCAGAATAATGTTTGTGACTTAGATGTGTTATTCTGGTGGCCCAGGTAAGATCTGGAGGGGTCATATCGATCGCTTCTTGTGCTGAATGCAAAAGCTAAAACTCAGAATGCGAGGAACATTTTACTCAGGTTCCAGGTCAGACCATAACTCTGGACTCATTGATTTCTCTCTTTTTGGTTTTATAACTTTTCATTCTCTTGCTCTTAGGATCTGGTTCCCTCACAGATGTTCGAACAGCTATTTACCAACCCCAGACTCAACTCCAGCCTGCTCCATATGGCCACTGTGTCACAGACAGTGGTGTGATCTACTCTGTGGGGATGCAGTGGCTGAAGTCCCAGGGAAACAAGCAAATGTTGTGCACTTGCCTGGGCAATGGAGTCAGCTGCCAGGAGACAGGTTGGTACCTCTCTATACAGTAACAAAGCCAACTTACATTTAGGTTCTGCAATATCTTTGTAAAAAACATAAACCAATAAAACCAGAATAGTTTATAATCTTACCCCCTGAGATAAAAATCACAATGGCTGTGACATTTCCTTCCTGTCTTTCCGCTTTGTGTGTTTTCTTCCTATCCTGAGGATCAACTTGCTTTGTGTTATCTGCATTTGCTAAAAGTGATGCTATAAGATGACTGGTTTTCTGAATAGTTAATAATCTGTATTTTGAGTTTTAAATTTGGAATTTTAGATGTCTTTCAACAACTTATAGCTTCTGGGTTATAAGCACATCTATATTTTTTCCCCTAGAATAGCCATGTATATTATTTCTTCTGATGTAAATATAACCATGAATCTCTTTAGGAGATTTATAGGACCATAATTAATAAAGCTTTTTCAAAAGGGGAAACTGAGTCATGGCAGCAGAAGTGGCTTTCAGGGACATTAACAGGAACTCTGACCCAAGGCTCTATCCTAAATAATAATGCATTTTGATTGCCATTAACCAGATCACTCTTACTCTGTTCTCTTAATGGCTAAGCTTAGCCTCCATTTAAATTAGATATTTGTCACCAGTGGGGTGGGGGTGGGGCTGTGGGAAACAGTGGCACTGACTAAGATTCTTGGTTATGCTTATAGCTGTCACCCAGACTTACGGTGGCAATTCAAATGGGGAGCCCTGTGTCCTTCCATTCACCTACAACGGTAGGACCTTCTACTCCTGTACCACAGAAGGACGGCAGGATGGGCACCTTTGGTGCAGCACCACCTCAAATTATGAGCAAGACCAGAAGTATTCTTTCTGCACAGACCATGCTGGTGAGTGTCCTGGGAGAAACCAGAACTGTTTGCTTGCAGTCAATCATTAATTGTGGGCTGCACAGGAAACAGCGCTTTGATCTGTTTGGCCCCAGAGACCCAGCTAATTCCACAACAGAGGCTTTTGCCATGTCTCTTAGCACCACTGGGGAAATGATACCAAGGGGAAAAGCCCTGTGGTTTGACTTTTTTGACACATAGGGATTACGATGTGATTAAAGACACTCAAGTATTGAAATCAGCGGATGATCCCACAGAGCCGATGGACACACAGGATAAATGTCAAGGGTGCCTCTCCTTATCTCCTGTTTCGAGCCATATTTTACACAAAGCTATCATTTAATCTTTTTTTTCCTTCCGTAGCTGGGAAAATGAGAGAACATGAGATTTAAATCTATTTTCGAAGTGAAGATGAAAATCCACTAAGAAGCTTAGGACTTTATTATCAGATATCTTTTATTCTGCAATAGGCCCTCTGGGAATTAGCAGCCGGAACCTGGCTCTGTCTAAGCCTTTGGTAGTCTAGCCTTGTTGTACATACCAAAGCTCAGCCATAGTCTTTCTTTTTGTTTGTCCTGGACAGTTTTGGTTCAGACTCGAGGCGGAAATTCCAATGGTGCCTTGTGCCACTTTCCTTTCCTTTACAATAACCGCAATTACACCGACTGTACTTCTGAGGGCAGGAGGGACAACATGAAATGGTGTGGAACAACCCAGAACTATGATGTTGACCAGAAGTTTGGATTCTGCCCTATGGCTGGTAAGAGGAAGAAACCCTGTGAATTAAGCATGTGGTCCCCTAGCCTCCTGTTGATGCTGATTCCTTCATTTCTTCCACGGCAATTAGGGGAAGTATGACATGTATATATGTATTATAAATTATGTTTGAAAGTTGAGAAAACCATCAATAGCAATGATTATCGATATGCGTTTAAAATCCCATTGACAAGATTAAATGTCAGAAACTAAAATATCAGGTACTTGTAAAATTTTATAAGTCTTCAAAGAGATTCACAAAAATGTATCTTTAAAGTTATCTGACTCATTGTCACATAGTTTTTGACACATGGCCGGTTTGACTGACACCACAGTATTAATCAAAGTGATCAAAATAAGTCAAACTGTTTTCTGAAAAATATAGAACTGTCCCTAGCTCACTTAAATAAAGAGGAACCAGGTGTTGGTTATCCTATTTTAAGTTTTGAGAGTCCTTTAGAAGACATTTGATTTTCCAAATGTAGAACCATTAACCCGAGTGTCATGTAGTCGTTGTGGTCAGAGGCAAGGAAATGAATGATTGATTAACACTTTTCATTTTCCTTTGGGTTTAAGAGGGAAAGTCATATTCATATGGGGTTTTATTTGTGCTCAGTTTTCCTTTGATCTAGAGTGATTGGAAATAGGTGAATTCACAAGGCTATAGTTAAATTCAGCTCTCTGGACAATGAGAATCAACTGAATGAGTGTATGAGATTTTCCTGATCTAATATTCCCCAGCCCTTCTTGTATTTCTCTCTAATACTCTCTGGTCTAGTCTTTCCTGGAGATTTCAGAATGCCACGTTCATCCAGCAGCATGCATGCATATCTTCCTTCCAAATAAAAATGCTTAAAATTATCAAAAAAGACTAAAACTTCCTATTTGTATCATTTGATTATTTATCAAGTATTTCTTGATCCATTTCCAAACAGCCCATGAGGAGATTTGCACGACCAATGAAGGTGTCATGTATCGCATTGGTGATCAGTGGGACAAGCAGCATGATTTGGGCCACATGATGAGGTGCACATGTGTTGGAAATGGTCGCGGAGAATGGACCTGCATCCCCTACTCCCAGCTCCGAGGTACGATGGTTTATTGATGAGCAAGGTTATAGAAAGACTGTGTGAAACCTTGAACCTACCAAAAGCAGAGATGGAGGCATGCAGTGCCAGGCTTTTCATTCACATGGTATGCTCCAGAAGCTTCTTGTTTCCAGCAGCCCGTTGACAAAAGCTGGCAAAAGAGTTGAGTAGTTCTAGGGCTCTGGAAACAGTCCCAGAATGTAAATACTTAGGTTGAGCCAAAGGGGTAGTTTCCTAGGGGATGGAGCATCAGTATTTGATCCTTTTAGCTCTAGGATATAGTGAGTTTCTATCTAGAGAAGACAGGATCATTTCTTCTTTTCATTCTTTCTTTTTTTTCCTTTCTTTTGGTCTTTCAAGAAACATTTTCTCTGTGTAGACCTGGCTATTTGGAACTCTATAGACCAGGCTGCCTTGAACTAATGGAGATCCACCTATCTCTGCCTCCCGAGTGCTGAGATTAAAGACGTGTGCCCTCATTGCCTGGCAGCCTATGGGCCAGTCTTACAGAAGCATGTTTCTCAATTGAGATTCTCTCAGCCCAGATATGTCTAGGTGTGTGTCAAATTGGCAAAACCCAGCAAGCATGCATTCCTCCATTACAGACACCAGACCACATTATAGTATATGCTATACAAATTTTTCTACTCATCTTATGATAACAACTAGAAATTTAAATAAAAATCATCAATTCAGCAAGAATGTTAGAGGAATTAAGGCATGTATTTATTGAAAGACTATTTTTTTCACAGGAAACTATAGATTACCATGGCTTTTAGTTTAATGGACTGTAATCCATGACAATTATAAGTCTATTAGACAGAATAAAAAGGAAGTAAAATTTACATTATTAAGCTTTAAAAAGCTTATTTTGTGCCAGTATAAAAGATATTTTAGCAGGTGTTAAATCCAGCAGTCGAACCTAATGCTTTGGAAAAGCATAATTTCTTCTGTTTCCATTAAAGTTCATAACCCATCCAACTGTTCCTTGAACAGATCAGTGCATTGTTGATGACATCACTTACAATGTGAATGACACATTCCACAAGCGTCACGAAGAGGGACATATGCTGAACTGTACCTGCTTTGGTCAGGGCCGGGGCAGATGGAAGTGTGATCCCATCGGTAAGTGGCTGCCTATGACTGGGTAGTTTTCACCGTGGAGCATGGTCAGTGGGCTGTGGATAAGGGAAGCTATGTGATGTTGATGGACTGTGTTCACGCCAGTCTACGGAGAGCTTTGCCAGTGTGTTCTCATCGTGAGCCAGCGTACAGTCTGTCCCGCCGCTCATCTCTGGATGTTGCTCACTTTGGTGACAAGTGTAGCTTTATGTCAGTCCACTGTCATTAGCTTATTTTATTTTACTGACTGCAGAAGCATGGGTAAAGGACTCAGCCTGTAAATACCTTCCTTCAAAACACTCCCTGTATAATAGATAGGACTGTGCTAATGCTGAAGGTTCAACCTTAAAAAACAGTCCTATTTCAAAAATCAAAGTTTAAGATAATCAATTCATATCCCTTTACTGAAGGAGGTAGGTTGCTTACTGAGATAACAAATTGATCCCAACAGTTTGTTTGCTCTGACATTGCAAAGCCAAGAGATCCCAAGAGGCTTGCTTAGAAGCTCTTCATGTTTAAAATTTAGCTCATTGATGTAAAACTAGCTCCCAAATTTTGAAGTATATAAAATGAAAGCATTGCACAGTTCTTTCTTGCTATTTAAACAGTAAGTTAGTTACTTTGATATCTAATTTTAAAATTTTAATTGATATCTAATTTTTTTAAATTAATATTCAGATAATGAATGTGTATACTGAGATTTTAATCTTTATATTTTTTAAAATTAGCAGTGTCTTCCCTTTAGAAAGAAGCTAAATATCCTTCCTTCCCAATATGTACATTTTAGTTTTTGTTATTAGTTTTTCTATAAGGTAAATTATTTGAACGAAATATTATTTTAGGGCTGGGAAAATGGCTCCACACACATGTGCTCATATGCTTGCATGCACATGTGCATATATCACACACATACACAACACCACACACACCCATATATGTACAACTATTATTTTAACTATGCTTGTAAGAAGGATTGCATGTTTTATTCATATTTTAAGAACATACTCTCTAACACTACAATGATGTGTTTGAGGCTGCTTTAATGTTTTCCTTGTGTGTGTTCTAGACCAATGCCAGGATTCAGAAACCCGGACATTCTACCAGATTGGGGATTCTTGGGAGAAGTTTGTGCATGGCGTCAGATACCAGTGCTATTGCTATGGCCGGGGCATTGGGGAGTGGCATTGTCAACCTCTGCAGACCTACCCAGGTAAGCTGGTCTGAGACTGACAAGCCGTCATGATATAACAGGACAACTCCAGTCTTCACTAACATTTAGAAGCCCAAATTGGGGCTCTTTCTCTAGCCCATTCTTTTCATATTACTATCCATTATTTCTTTACTTGAATTATTTCCCTTTCTTCACCCTTCAGGTCAAAATCCCCAGAGGCATTGATAAGGTACATACTACTAGCTGTTTTGCATTTTGCACTACAGAACATTCCATTAGGTGAAAACGTTGCAATGAATTTTATCTCATTCCCCCGCACCACTCCTTTCTCTGTGTGTGTTTAAATAGTGACTTGAGGTATAAATTTGTTTTCTGTCATCTTTAACTCTTCTTTGTGTTATATTTCACTTGTTTATGAGGTGAAATGTGGAACAAAGTATTTGGAGCCATGAGTTGAGTAACTTGGTCAACTCCATCCACACAGTTCAAATACCTCAAAACTTTTATTGCTATATTTATTTATTTATTTTTGTTGGTGGTGTTGCTTTTTTTTTTTCTAAGATATCATGCTTAGCTGTAGGTGTTTATTAATTTTGGGGAAAACATATTTAAAAACCACTGAATGACTGTAATGACATATTAGCCATTTCACCTTTCTTTATATGGGTTCTTAGAACCAGACTCAGTTCTCCAGGCTTGTGTGTAGCAAGCGCCTTACACTGAGCCATTTTGCTGACCCTAATTTTAGACACGAAGCATGGTCTGTACTCAGAAATAGAAATGTTTAGAGTGAGCTAACAATCTACATGTAATAGAAATTTCAATAATAAATTAACTCCGTGAGTGCTAAGACTAAAAATGAATTTACTTCTACATAAGAGAGTCACCATCCCTGACTGACATGGAGCCAAAGGCAATGTGAGCATGTGAGCAGGCTTTGAGTCCTGGCTGTGACTGTGCTGTGAAAAGACATGCCATCTAGCTTCATTCTTGCTTCTCATCTGTACAAATGAGTCCTTCCTGTCCTTCACACTCACAGTCAGCTACCCCCAATGCCACTTTGCCACTCAGGCTTTGTTTTTATGAGTTGGGAAGATCTCCCTCTGCCCAGCTTTTCAACACTGCCACGGCTAGGCTAGGTGATTGCTTTCACAGGTTTGTGAGGTTTGTGAAAGCTCAGAGTGACCTGCCTTTAGTAATATGTGTTCTTTTTGGACTTAGGTCCAAGAGTCACTTAACATTAAAAAAAATTAATATCATTGCTTTGTTGTGTTTTTTGAGAGTCTCATCTAGCTTAGGGTTGCTTTAAACTTGCTATGTAGCCAATGAAATCCCCCCTTCTCCATCTCCAAAATGCTAGAATTACAGGTGTGCACTATTACACCTGGTCACTTTAATACAGTTTTGTATTTACCATTGGTTTTGGCAGGGCAATTTTAACGTTTTTTTTCTCTTGAGTCCTTTTTTTTTTCTTTTAAAATAAGCCCACCCACATAGTCTTGCTGCAAGCACTGAGGTAGACCAGTTGGATGGGAAAGAGTCACCTAGTTGGAGTCAGACCTACTGACTTTGTTCCTAGTTTCTACAAAGGGCAACATCAAAAGCCCATTGAACACAGAAGAGGTTTCATGTATGGAGATGAGTGCTTGTCCCCAGACACCGTGTGGTGCTTACCGCCATGTGGGCTTTGCTCAGAGCCTCATGCCCAGCCTGTGAGGTTCCGTGAGTGTGGGGATCATAAAAAAATCACAGATGGCTGAAAGATTATGTCTGTGCCCTGCCCTGTTTGTTCTCCCCACTGAGTTGGTGGAGCTGTTCAAACCAACAAAAGATAACGGGAATCTGGTTTGTCAATAAGCAACTGGAAAAGCACAGCTCTCAGCAAATTAAGTAGAGAAACAGTTCAGAGTGAAAAAAAAAAGATCATGAATGTTTAACTTCTTCAGGGTCACCATTATTGGAAATCACTCATTCTGACCTAATTTTCAACTTGTTTTGAAAGTGCATAACATGTCATCCTCCAAGGGAAGATTTCACAGTGGGAATGGCTCATAGAGGCCAGAAAGGTCATTACATTAGAAAAGTCACACCAACTAACCAGTGTCAAAAGGATTATAGCAAACATTTCAGTCTGAATAGTGTAAATGATAGCTAGACTCTTAACTTCCCTGTCCTTAAATCGTAGGTGGTAGTGTAGCGGTGAGCTGGGATTTAGTTGACCTAAAAATTAATTCAGACCTCCCCTCCCCCATTCCTGCACAAAAATGCTATAAATCCACTTTGCTGTTTAGGGCGGTCCCTTAAAGGTGGACCATGCCATGAGTTTAGGGGGCTGGAGAGCTGAAAGAGGTCAGTAGTTAAGAGTGCATGCTCTTGGTTCCCAGTACCCACAGTGGACAGTACAGTTCCTTGTAACTCCTGTGCCAGCGGCTCTCACTCCTCTCTCCTCTGCCAGCACCTGTGTTCACATACATATATCTTCACCCATGGAGGGATTTTTACAAATTAAATTAAAATAAAAAAAAAATGAATATTTCAGGCCTGTGCTAGAAGTCTGAGAAGAGAAACAATGCTTCGGTAGTTCTGTTTCACTCGGGTTCACCATTCATATGTGAATGTTGTTTTTCTCTTTGTAGCATTAAGTGAAATTAAGGTTCAGTGAATATTTATTAGACTTCAACAAACTGAATTATTCTGAGTATGGAAGTGAGTACCGTTATTCTTAAATTTTTGGAGGTCACACAGGTAAAAGTAAGGTAAAGTAAGGTACATTTCTGCTAAAGAAAACTTTTGTTCTTAAAGGATTTAGAAGCTAAGACCATAATAAAATCTGAAAAGCCAATATGTTTTTCCCAAGAGCATTCAGAAAACTGCTAATAGAGTACCCCTTTATTAACATCTAGAACTTTGCTCTTTCATAGAACATCAGTGCAAAATTCTTACCTTAAGTAAAACGTTATAAAAATAAAGACTTGGCACAGATGACCTTTGATGGATAAGAATAGAGATTAGAGAAATTAAACTTCCATTCTGTACACATTTTTCAACAACTCTCATTATTATCCTAAATGGAATCTGAATATAAAAAATAATTTTCCTTTTTTTTATTTTGTTTTTCAAGCAAAAGAATGGAGTCTATCTTAAATTTTGTTTGTTAGTAAGAGTCATAATGCTGAATTTTGAGTGCAGTCTTCCAAATGTTATTTCACTTGGTAACTGCAAAAGAAAAAAACAGCAACAACAACAAAAATCCTTGAACAGTTTGACCCACAGTGGTCTTAGAGTATAGTTAAGAGAAAAACTAGATCTCTTTTTCCAAATGGGTTTCCCAAAGGGTTAGCCAGATGAGGAAATAAAACTGGGCCCTTCAATTATTACCTTTGTCTGTTTGTCCAGGATTCAACCCCATTTAGAAATGTTTGCTTTACATCGTGCCATACGACCTTGGGAATGTTGCTTCCTTCTTAGTAGATTGAGCTGTGTTGAAAACTTCCACATTCCGACTTTGTCTTAAAATTAGCATCTGAGGGCTGCATTCTGAACTACATTATTCGTGTTATAGAAATTTCACAGTTGCCTCTCAGCTCTTACTTTGAAAGCTGAGAAGAAAGCAAGCTGTGAGATATTGGAGAAGTTTTTTTGTTTTATTTATTAGAGAAAAAAGTCTAGTTGCATTTCCTATAGGAAAGGCAATAATTACCAAGTAAAATCAAACCTGTTTTTAATGTAAAAAGTTTAGTTCAATACAGTCATTTTTATTATGCTCATATTTCCTGAGAAGCAAACGGTCTTTAAAGATGGACATCCATGTGTAATGAACTTGAGGAATACACAAGATTAAGAACTCATACATTTCCATTTTCAGGCACAACTGGTCCTGTCCAAGTAATTATCACAGAGACTCCTAGCCAGCCCAATTCTCACCCCATCCAGTGGAATGCACCGGAACCATCTCACATCACCAAGTACATTCTCAGGTGGAGACCTGTGAGTATTAGCTTGGAAGCCTTGGACTCTGAGTCTCCTGACCTATCTGGATTAGGATGCTCTGTGGGGTTGTTTCTACTTTTGAGTTAACAGATACCTGATTCCTTGTCAGATAACACTTATATTTCTCTAGTCTCTAGCTAGTCTGTGGTCAGTTGAATTAACATGTTGATTTAAGGGGTTTGTTTGTTTGGTCTTTTAATCTAGAAGAAATTAGGTCTTTGTGTTAGAAAAGTCTTAGAAGTCATAATGCTTGCAACTATGCTCATCCAATTCAAAAAGAAAATTTGAAATTCTGGTATACTTGGCAACTCCTAAAGGGTTTATTCTTGGAGGCTGAAAACCAGCTAAATGAGTATTATTCTTTTGACTCAAGTCAATAGTACTATGGTCCTCTAAAGTTAGACACAAGGGAATGAGGTAATGAGAGAAAGGAGGGGCAGGGAAGGGAGTCTAGTTGGTTTCTGAAAAGAAATGACCCCTAGTGTTTTCTAGCTGTCCAGATGCTGACCACGCTAAGGAGGTTGGTATTAGTCTATTCAGCTTTCATAGCTCTGGCTATCTCAGATCTGCCCTCTCCAAAGTCCATGACATAATTTGAAAAACACTATTTTAGAAAGAAGGAAAATGTCCTTTCTAAAATCAAATCTGTCCAATTGTAATTAATCTAAGACAGCAAAACCCATTTCATTTACAACATTAACTCATTCAGTTGAATGTAAGCTCTTTGGGGAAGATCCATGCTGTTGAGATCACTCTTTTTCTTCACAGCACTGTGCTGTTGTCCATAGTCCTGAGTGGTCCATTGCCAACTTAATATGTGGCAATGTCAACCAGTCGGTGATGCTTTCCTCCTTTAGTATCTCCTGTTTCTCTTCATCTCTTCATTTTATCACCATTTCTTATTTACTTTGAATTTAATTCTAAAAGTGTTTTAAAGCCACTACAAAAGGGATATTTATAAATAGATTCAAAATATACATGGAGTTTGAGACATCTTCACATTTGATTAAATTCTTTGTGTATATTTTAGTTTGGATTTTGCTTTGAGACATTTTCCATTAGTCCAAGACTGGTTTCATATTCCTTATAGAGCTGAAGGTCTTGAACTGTGTCTACCTGGTGACAGTTTGACAACAGGTGTGGTTCATCTCCCCCTCTTTATGTGATGGAAGAAGTTGAACTCAGGCCATGGGAGGCAAGCACTCTATCACCTGAGCCACACCCATGGGACTCTGAAAATTTAACAAAGATTTCCCAGTTTTTGTTTTTTGATGTAGGCAATCTGAGAGTTTACATTCTGATATTTTCTTCTGATGGCCAAGAAAGCTTACATTGCATACAAGTTTATTGCTAATTTTTAAAGCCAATTTTAATTTTTTTCAGCACATTTGAGCTAAAACTTAAAAAGAGTGCTTGGATCACTTTCATTTATCTTCCAAATATAAACTGGCACTAGAACATTTGAAGTATGTACACACTTGATTGTCTAACATTAAAAAAAAACTCTGAGTTTTAAACATGTATTTGATATTTAAACCACTTTAGAATATTTACACTTAAAAGGATTTCTTGTTTGAAGTTTGGGAATTTTTTTTCACACAATCTAGTGCAATGAGTCTTGTGGTCCAGGACATATTAATGAAGTTGGACAGGATATAAGAATGTAAACTGGAGGGAAAAGATTAAATAAACCGAATTATATTCTGCAGTCTTTCCTAAAGCTGGATAACCACTCTGGATGGCTTGTTCATGTCCAAGGATGAGTCACACAATCAGACAAGTTGAATCTTGTTTGTGATGGCCTCAGGATCTGAGTCAAGGCAATATTATGCTTTCCAGTGTCTCTGTAAGGCAAGAAACTTGAACTGTATCCCACCAAGTTGAAAGATAGAGTGTGTAGCCTTTTCTCACTTCAGAGAGAAATGGGTCTCAGTTTACTGGGAAAGTTGAGAGAGAGGCTGAATTGAGGAGGCTGGTATTAAATTATTCAATAATTTCTGGCCATAAAGAAATTCAGCACATCAATTGTGTAACTCTGAGAAACATCATTGAACTGTTTCTCCACCTTAAATTGGGAACAGCGATGCTCTTCACTTCTGGCAGAGAGATGAAGACTCGCTGGAGAAATGAGCAAAACACCCTAAGCACATGATAAACTACTTGGCCTATTAATTAATTAACATCTCAAACTCAGTAGAGGCCTCTCAGAATCGAGCTTCTCAATGTTTTCTTCCAAAGTGGAGCTATGAGAAGTCTTTGTTCTTCTTTGAGGATTACTGAACACCACCATGGAATGTTTACCCTCACCATTGTTTATGCCATGTTTTCTTTTTAAATTATCAGAAAACCTCCGTGGGCCGCTGGAAGGAAGCTACCATTCCAGGCCACCTCAATTCCTATACCATCAAAGGCCTGACCCCAGGTGTGGTATATGAGGGTCAGCTCATCAGCATTCAGCAGTACGGGCACAGAGAAGTGACACGTTTTGACTTCACCACCAGTGCCAGCACACCTGTGACCAGTATGTACCTAGCATCTTTGGGGCTGTGCCATCCTTGGGACCCTGTCTGCATTGCTAAGACATGGGCTTTATGTAGAAGGGTAGAAGGTCCTCTCCTTATCAGCTGCTTCCTTTCGTGAATGGCACCTGCATTTTCTTTTTAACATCCTTCCAGCACAGAGCGTAAACATTTTAGATAATCAAATGTTTTACATTCCCCTTTCTCTAGGCAACACCGTGACGGGAGAGACCGCTCCCTTTACACCTGTCGTGGCCACTTCTGAGTCGGTAACTGAAATCACATCCAGCAGCTTCGTCGTCTCATGGGTCTCAGCTTCCCACACTGTGTCAGGATTCCGGGTGGAGTACACACTGAGCGAGGGTGGAGACGAGCCGCAGTACCTTGGTGAGTGGAATGTGGCTGCCTCAGGACTGGTTAATTGATACTTGGCTTGGGAGATGTTTGATCTCTGGAACTACTTCACAGTTCAAACTGAAGACACTCCCTTCCATTAAAGCAAGGAGAGGGGTGGATTCCCCTGACCAGGCTGGGATTCCCTGAGCACCCTACTTGTCTCTGTTGCTATTTGTCATTTGTCTGCATACAGGATCAGAATGAGACCTGCAGTTGACAATGTTATCTTTTAGGTGTGCATATCCCAGTAATTAGGGATCTTTTAAAAAGTTTACTAGTATCAGCGAAATGGCTCAGTGAGTACAGGCCCTGACTCCCAAGCCTGACCACCTGAGTTCAATCTCGGGATGGAAGGAGAGGATTGAGTCTGACTTCTGGTCCTCTGACCCCACCATGTGTGCTGTGGCATTTGCATCAGACCCCTCCTCCCCCATAATGTAATAATAAGATGATCCTGAACAGACCTGTGTGAATGGGACCCAGATCGTAAAAATGAGTATCTTTCCAACCCCGATTTGGCCATCCTTCCACCCATGGCTACTACCCTGATTTCTAACAACAGCTATATTTAAAAAACCAGAGGGAGGTTATTATAGGTTATACATCTTTGGAGGAGAAGTGGAAAATGAAAGAACATACATTGGAAAC
Source organism: Sigmodon hispidus (assembly GCA_004025045.1). Lineage (NCBI taxonomy): Eukaryota > Metazoa > Chordata > Mammalia > Rodentia > Cricetidae > Sigmodon > Sigmodon hispidus. Next base: position 26,700 of record PVIH01011898.1, on the reverse strand, counting down.
TTCAGGCTATTCACTAGTATTTCTCTGAGCCTTTCCCCTTTTGAATATAGAGTTTTTAGAAACCACAGAAGGTTGGTTTGCTCTGGCCACTAACCTCTCCCTTTATTTCAAAGATCTTCCAAGCACGGCCACTTCAGTGAGCATCCCTGACCTGCTTCCTGGTAGAAAGTACATTGTCAATGTCTATCAGATATCTGAAGAGGGAAAGCAGAGCTTGATTCTGTCTACATCACAGACGACAGGTATGTGTGCACTTAACCATGTTCAAAGACTCTTTTGGTGTGGGGTATGGTGGCTGATACGATATACAGGTACGATACCATGGGCTTGGACTTGTAGCAATACTGACTGACTTTCTTTTTCTGGCAGCACCTGATCCCCCACCAGACCCTACCGTGGACCAGGTTGATGATACTTCGATTGTCGTTCGCTGGAGCCGACCCCAGGCACCCATCACAGGTCACCTTTGGCTTTTGTGTTTAGATATATAGATGTGGAAGGAGAAAATTCTAACTAGACTGACATCATCTTTAAATTTCCCATTTAAGCGGTTAGAGGTGTTTGTGCATGTGTGTGGGTAGGTGTAGACACACTTCAAATCTTCCAGGCTACTTCACATGCACATAGAACCTGTGAATCGTGCCCTATGGCTCACTGAAGCAGTTTCCAAAGGTTTGGGGAGACTGTTCCTGCAGAGGTGATGTTTACTGTTGAAGAGGGAGCAGAGTTACTGGTTGCTTCATCAGTAAAAGTCCCTAAAGGTTCGGGCAGTGCTCAGGCTGGTTCATTCGTTGCCTCCCCCATCTATAGCTCTAGGAAGAGAAATCAGCATGCTATGAATATGTCTCCTCATGGCTTCAGTAATTGACATTTATTAAAGATGTCTTGTCTTCAACCATATTTATTTATTGTTAAAAGAATTGTACCACAGTTCTTATCTCTGTGCTGGGCAGTCGTTATCTTAGGAAATGATAACACTGAAAGACCCTGAAACAATCAAACAAATTGTAGAGGGTCATTAGAAAGGAGAGATTTATTATTTGTCTAGCCTTGGCTTCAAAAGATTATGTATCTAGACATTTTTTTTTTCTTCTAAACCTGCAGGGTACAGAATCGTCTATTCACCGTCAGTAGAAGGGAGCAGCACAGAACTCAACCTTCCTGAAACTGCCAACACTGTCACCCTCAGTGACCTACAGCCCGGTGTGCAGTACAACATTACCATCTATGCTGTAGAGGAAAACCAAGAAAGCACACCTGTGTTCATCCAGCAAGAGACTACTGGCACCCCACGATCCTCCGGTAACCTAAAAATACTCCCTCTATGCTGCCTGATCTTTTAAGACTTGACCAGACAGCAGCTCTAACTTTCCAGGGGAAGATAAAGCCTACATGGATTATATTCCATTCCTTAGCCCCCAGGGAGGACTGAGGTGCAAGTCTCATGGAGGACAGGTCCCCAAGAAGGAGCTGTTTTTTGTCTTTAGCAGCAAATGCTACATTCCCATCACCTAAGTACTTCTCAGCCTTCCTAATGCTATGGCCCTACTTACTCTTCTTGTGATGACCTCACCATAAAATTATTCTTGTTGTTATTTCATAACTAATTTTGCTACTGTTATGTATCATGAATGTTTTCTGGTGATCTTAGGTAACCCCTGTGAAAGGGCTGTTTGACCCCAAAGGGGTTGTGACCCACAGGTTTCGAACTGCTGACCTTTGAGAACTTCCTGGCAAGGAACTTATCAAAGACAACTTGGGTTTTCTGGCTAAAATCTGGCCACATCTTATTTTTCCAAAGACACCCAGTTATCTAATCTGTTCTCTTAAGTACCATAAAATGAGCCAATTAAAACAAATATACCACAGTTTTTCTGTTTGTATCTTAAAGTAAAAGCATTTTTATTTTTGTGTATTTTTTTAACTTCTTGCTTTTATGCTATAAACTTATGCCTAACTATAGACATGAGATAGAGATTTCAATATCAGTTAGATTAACCATGAATAACAATACACACACAAAATCTATTTTTTGATTAAGAAGCAAAACCCAATATTGGCCAAGAATGAATGAGTCTAAGAAATGCCTTAATTGTTTAGGAAGTTGTTTTAGCAACAACCTTCAGTGGGAATTGTAAATGACACATTTCTCTTGTCTTCTAGATAAAGTTCCTTCTCCCAAGGACCTACAGTTTGTGGAAGTGACGGATGTGAAAGTCACCATCATGTGGTCACCTCCTGATAGTGCAGTGACTGGCTACCGTGTGGATGTCCTTCCTGTCAACCTGCCTGGGGAACATGGGCAGAGGCTGCCTATCAGCAGGAACACTTTTGCCGAAATCACCGGCCTGACCCCTGGTGTCAATTACCAATTCAATGTCTATGCTGTGAACCAGGGCAGGGAAAGCAAGCCTCTGACTGCACAGCAGACCACCAGTACGTCCTGCTCTGCCTGTCTTTTTTGGCCCCACCTTCAAGCTCTACACCCTCAGTTCTTCTATCTGTGATACTCACTCCCAGGTTCACGGTTAGCAGTAATGAAGCATCCAGCTGAAAGGAATGTTAAAGGTGGAGTGAAACTAGCTTTCAGAGGATGCTAGCTCTAATATGCTCACCACTTCCTCCCCACATGCACACCACTTTGCAAATGCACAGAGCTGGAATGTACGAAGAGAGAGTTTTCTTTGCTAATTGAGACAGAGATGCAATTTCAATGCTTCTCTGTCTTTTTTCTTCCCCTCCTGCCCTCTCTCTCCTTCTCTTTCTTTCCTTCCTTCTCTTCCTCCCTCCCTATCTTTTTCTTTCTTGGTGCTGGGAATCAGAAGTACTCTGCCACTGTACTGCATCCCCAGCTCTTATGTGCATTTTTTAATGTGTAATGAGATATATCTATATCAAGATTAAAGTGTAGTCTCTTAACACATTTACAGCAGAATTTGAGAATAGCAGTTACCAGGCAGAAGAGCGTAGCTCCATTGTAGAATGTGTGCCCGGCATGTGTGAGGCCCTGGGAATTACTTACCTCTAGTACTACAGTGAATTAATAACTTAAATAAGCATTTTGTGATACCGAACACCAAATTATCTGTTCAGTTCTTCACTAGCAAAACCTTATTAGGTGTTAGGTTGAAATGTGCAAAGAAAAATGTTACTTCTGGAAATGAGAGGAAACTTGAGATCCTTTTCAGCTCTGTGGCTAGAGAATGACAGAACTCTGTCTAAGCTGTCTTTTGGATTCCAAAGCTCATACTCTCATATTACATCTCTGGAAGGTTCCTAAAAGATGTTTTAACTTCCCAAGGGAAACCCAGTTATCATCCTCACAAGGAAAAGTGATAATCTATATGATTCCTCCTGGTAGTAAAAGTCCCCATCACCCTACCATGAAACTGGGGTCCTGCATATCTGTTTTCGTTGCAATTAGGTCCCTGTGAGAGCTTTTATTTCCCAGGCAGAGAACTAGTCAGCAAATACATGTATTAGCATATTGCTTGCAGTATGGACCAAGTTTTTCTTGACCTCTCGGTTGGATTCACCCTCCCTCCCTTAACCTTTCTGGCCCAAAGCAAATTGTGGGTTTTGCAAAGTGTTTGTTTTACTTTAAAAAAAAAAAATACTGTCACTATAATGTAACTATAATTTCCAAGGGTGGTGGGTAAATCTTGCTGGGATAATTAGCCTTTCCAAAGATGACAGACCAGATAACAGACATGAATTCTCATGACTGGCAGAGTTTTGGCAAAATTCTACATCACCCTCAGCCCCCACGAGCTCAGTTTCCAGAGATGGGGCTCTGACTTCAGTTTCAACCTTGAGGAGTAAAAACTTGGAATATTTAATCAACCTGGAGGATTTCATTGTGGTAATTATTGACTTTTTTTTCTTCCAGAGCTTGATGCTCCTACCAACCTCCAGTTTGTCAATGAAACTGACAGGACAGTTCTGGTGACCTGGACCCCACCTCGGGCCCGGATAGCAGGCTACCGATTGACCGTGGGCCTGACTCGAGGAGGCCAACCCAAGCAGTACAATGTGGGACCCTCAGCCTCCAAGTACCCCCTGAGAAATCTGCAGCCTGGATCTGAGTACACTGTGACCCTGGTGGCTGTGAAAGGCAACCAGCAGAGCCCCAAAGCCACCGGAGTCTTTACTACTTGTAAGCTGAAATTCACATGCCTTTCTTTAGTGAAGCTACAAGATTTTAGCTGTTTTTGTTTATCATGTTTTTTTTCTGTTCTTACACTCTTTAAAAGTTAATTTTAAAACCATAGTGCATCGTTTATATCAGTGCCATTGAAAAGTGTGCCTTGTGGACTGGCTGGTAGTCTGTGAATATTTGTTATAGGTCTGCTATAAGATATGAAGCTTAGCTAGAATGGGCATCACAGTGTATGGCCTTAGCTTGGGTTGATAATTGTTTTGAAGCAAGATTTTCTTGCTGAAGGAAACAGTGTATGAATTTGCAGGTATTTCCAGCTTCCCTCTGTCCTCCTAGGCTAATAACACTTGAGTCAGGAGGGCTTGGTAGATGGTACAGTGGAGAAAGTGTTGCTTACATGTGAGGACCTGAGTTCAGTTCCCCAGCATGGACAAAAAAAAGCCAGGTGCCATACCAATCTCGTGTACATAGCAAGTTCCAGAACAGCCAGGACTACATAAAGAGACCTGTTTCAAAAATAGAAGTACCTATATGGTGGAGACTGATAGAGGAAGTTCCTTGATGCTGACCTCCGACTTCCTCACAGACTTCATGGGCATGTAGATCACACACACATGCATACACACAAACAAGAAAATATTGACTAAATACTAGCAGACAGAATATAGTCAGTATCTAATATAATCAGTATCATCACATTATTCTGGGCATCAAATGGTAGTCATTTATGTAGATAAAAAAACACCCATGACTGAATGGACATCAGCAAATAGAATGAGAGGTTGAGCAGATGATATCTTGGAGAACCTGGCTGCTTCAGGCTACAAACAGTACTTCACAGAGCTGAGACTGGCTTCCTCTTTGCTAAACTGTAAATGCTACAGAGAGAAAATAGATATAAGAATTTTTGGCTATGGCTATATTTTTACTCAACATTTTAGAGGAAATAGCCTTAAGTCTATTCTTTAGTTACATCCCAATAAAGGCCTGTGTTCACAAGCTGTTTTCCTACTAAGTACATCCATTTACATGACAAAGAATTATGAGACTTTCTTGCTGAACACTTATTTGTTATTTTCAGCTTGACATTTTGAATTATGGAAGCACCTAATATAAGCATGCTTTCGGCATTTATTGCTGTGTACCTCTAGTTCTCAGCTTTCCAGCTTCAACAGATCTTCTTTGACTGATTTTAGAACATAGATTTGCAAAAATATTAAAATGTAATCTAAGACATGTGTGGTAGCTCACATCTTCAATCTCAGCACTCAGTAGATAGATACAGGTTGATCTCCGTGAGCTCAAGGCCAGCCTTGTCTATGTTAGGGAGATCCTGAACAGCCAGGGATGTGTAGAGAGACCCTGTCTCAATAAATAAATAATAAAAATAATCACTTAGAAAAACTTAATTTGAAAATTATTATGGAATTTTCCAAGGAAGATTCTCTGTCAACTCTCCTCTACAGGAATCTATAATTTACCACAAACATACTGTGTGCATTGTGTGAGTTTAAACAACGAAGTCTTTTCCCTATGAATTTGTTAATCACAAGCAAATGAAGTCTGCTTTTCGTTTGCAAGAGAATTAATTTTAAATTTTTGTTATCTTATGTTGCCTAAGATAGTCTGAAGATCCACTCTCATAAAGTTAATGTCTGTTTTTCTTACAAATACCCATTATTATTAATTTTTTATAGATGTTCTTCAAGTGAATCACCTTGAGGTTTCCAGTGCAATAGTCTCTTACTAGATGGCTTCTGAGTATAATAGTAAAATTTGTATTAGCTGAAGATGAACTAATATAGTTCACTGTATATAGTGTACTTTCCCAAAGTGTTTGAGAAGATGAGTGACTGAAGGATAAATAGTTAACAGTTCACCAAGGCTCAGACTTGAGTGTAAGCAAGGGTTTATACAAATCCATTTGAACCTCAACTCGTCTGGGGCATAAACATCAGCAGGACCTGTGAACTTTAGTTTCAAGAGCTTTTATAAATCTGAATTTTGGAAATAACATTTCTAAGTTTTTTTTTATCTTATGTTAAATTCTTAAGAACAATCGTGAGAAAAGTGAGGGGAATAAGCTGTTTCTGAGGGAATAATAATCCAGCCTCCTCCTGTACGGAAGGCATATTCTTATTTCTCAACAGCCAGATTGCTCCTTACCTAATAACCCCCGCCAGAGCCTATAATTCATACTTACAGGCACATCCTTTGTCTTACAATAGTTTGTGGTTTGTGGGTTGGTGATTTTCTTGTAATGGTCTGCCTAGGCAAGAGAATGTCATCTCAGACGGGGAAGATTTAGCTGCCTGATCTTAGCAATAGAAAGTACCTAGTCCAGGTGAAAGAAAATAGACTGTTCTGCATTGGTTTTGTTTGTTTAGTTTGGTTTGTATTTTTGTTTTTTGAGATATGGTTTCTCTGTGTAGCCCTAGCTAATCTGGAACTTGTTTTGTAGTCCAGGCTAGCCTCAAACTCAGAGGTCTGTCTGCCTTTGCTTCCCGAGTGCTGGGGAAGGATTATTCATTCTGAATTGTTTCTTGTGGGCAGTTAAAAATGGCTACCCCAAAACTAGCTCAGGCATTTTTGAAAATGGCAGCAGGCCAGCAGTGTATGATTTCAGGTCATCAACCCTAATTATCTCAAATGCCTTCAAAATAATATATTTATAGACCTACTGCATTAGTACTAAGTATAATACTTCAGTTCAACCACTACATTAGTCTCTCTGTAAGTTGGTGCATACATATATTTGACTTTTACTCCCACATCACATTTTAAAATAAAAATAAAAAAAAATGAGACGGTAAATTCAAACTGAGAAGATAAAAATGGAAGAATTGTAATATTGGACCTGAATTCTCATGTCATACAAAAAATTAAGGGGCTGAGTAGGGTGAACGATGAAAACATTTTCATCCTTGTTTGGGGCTGCATGTGGAGTATAGTTGGAAGGGTACTTGCCTTTCTAGGATTGATGTCCAGGATTTACTTATATGCTTTCATGGTGCACACCTGGATTACAGACAGGGAAGCTGAGGGAGGAGGTCAGGCTAGCCTGAGCTACATGAGACCTTGACTAGAGAGAGAGAGAGAGAGAGAGAGAGAGAGAGAGAGAGAGAGAGAGAGAGAGAGAGAGAGGAAGAAGAAGAAGAAGAAGAAGAAGAAGAAGAAGAAGAAGAAGAAATTAATCCTTTTTGTATGACTGAAGTGTAACTAGCTATACATGATTTCTGTGGGATTTATTCCCATAGGAAAAGAGTTTGCCTAGAAAATAGTAGAAAGAATAAACTGGGCTATTAAAATACTTAACAACACCTTTGAGGGGCTGGAGAGATGGCTCAGAGGTTAAGAGCATTGACTGCTCTTCCAGAGGTCCTGAGTCCAATTCCCAGCCACCACATGGTGGCTCACAACCATCTGTAGTGAGATCTTATACATAATAAAACCAACAACAAAAACAAAATACCCACAAACACCTTTGAACTTAACTCAGATATCTTTGTTTCTGGGGCCTTGCCATCTTACACTTATAATCAAGCCTGCAAGGTGTTTGGGAATGTTTATCCTAATTCTGTGTACATATTACTCTTTTAAAGTTTTATTTCTTAAAAATAGCCAGGCATTGCATGCCTTTAATTCAGCAGATGCAGGCGGTTCTCTGTGAGTCCGAGGCCAGCCTGGACTACAGAGTGAGTTCAGGACAGCCAGGGCCACAGAGAAAGCGTATCTTAAGAGAAAAACAAACAAACAAACAAAAAAATGAAATAATGTGTGGGTGGGGTATGTGCATGAGTGTGGGTGCTCAGAGAAGTCTGGAAGAGGATGTTAGATATCCCATGGCTTGATTTCCAGTTAGTTGTGAGCCACCCTTTGTGGGTGCTGGAAACTGAACATAGGGCAGTGTGGGCAGTATTTGAGCTTATGTCTGGCCCATGAATTCTTTTTTTTTTTTTTTTTAATACTATTTTAACTAAAATAATTGATGGCGTTGTCAGAATACTAAACATATTTAGTTGTACTTCCTGTTTCCAGTTGTTAAGTACCAAATGTCTCTGGTGTTATTATTCTGAATGAAGCATCACATGCCTAAGGGATGGGTCTTTAGAATGTGTTGTGCATCTTAATAGTGTCAGAGTCTCTAATTGCATCTAAAAGTAATTTTCCACGCCTGTGAAATAATTCAGCATGGAGAGCTACTTTTAGATGACACCTGTAGTTTCGTCTTTGTTCATAAGGATAAGGAAACAAAATGGCTACTAGCTCACAGTGAGCAGCTGTATAATTTTTAAGGGATTTTATGCTGTTGATATGATGAAAAGATTACACATCATAAATACCAAGAAATGGAAAAGGACTTATTTGATGTCACTGAGTCCCTTGTTTTACTCACATGTGAGTGACAGGTCCTTACCCAACCCCAGTGTTAGACCTGCAGAATCCCCACACTGTGTCACCAGGTCCTTGGTTTGGTGACTTGCTGTTGCATGTTATTATGAAGCAGTGATGTTCAGCATCTCAGTCAGCGAAGGAACACAGGCTACCTTCTCGGTCTACTGACTGGCTGGGCCAAAGTTTGGGGTAAAATGCTTGTTACTCTGCAGTCCTGGGCAACATGTAAGGTTTTGAACCTTGTTTTTGTTACTCTGCAGTGCAGCCAATGCGATCCATTCCCCCTTACAACACTGAGGTGACAGAGACGACCATCGTGATCACCTGGACCCCCGTGCCAAGGATTGGCTTCAAGGTGAGTCAAAGATATATCCCTTGTGATATAGCCCAAGGTGCCAACCTGTTTCTGCCTGTGGGAAAAACAGCCACATTCTAGAGACTTGGGTTTTGTTAAGCCCTATGCTCATCTTCTAGGGCCCTGTGAGAGCAAGAGCAAGGCCTTGCCTGCACTGCGCCTTTTTTTTTTCTTCTGTTTTGCAAAGGAAGAAAGCCATTAGCATAGAACTATAGTCTTGTTTTGTTTCCTGTCCCCCGCCCCCCCAGGGAACTCGATTTTAAAAATAAAAATATGGGAAAACTTCATTTGATGTGTTGCTCTAAATGAGTGTCAAGCTTTACAGAAGCCGATTTGAGAAGACCAATTAAACTCAGAGTCACTTCAAAATCACATTTTTATCCAATCAGTTTCCTCTTAACTTGTTCAAAGCCCCGTGGGTGAATTTCTTAATAGGAGTTAAAATTGAGGTCTTTGTTTTAGATATGTAGAGTCAGGTTCTTTAAAGTAAATGATATCAGGACGCGATGAATGCAAATGAATGTGTTTCAAAGAATCCCATCCTTTAGCATTCAGAGAATGAAAAAAGAAATGTTTATTATGCCTGGAAATCAAAGCCTAATGGCTGAAAAGGAAGGAAAAAAAAAATAGATCAAAGGTCACTTCATTTTTTAGTATGCAAAAGTCATATTGATGGTTAGGCTACTGAAACAGGAGTTCTTTATCAAGACTGCCAACGCACCTTTTTTTTTAGTTTCCCTTAATAATGTTAAGAGGCTACGGTTTTAGAAGCCACAGAGCATATGAAGAATTTCTCCTGAGTTGAATACTGTTTGATAATATTACCTAGGCTTTTGAAGTTATGAACACACTTCTTCATGGGAATGTGTTTTTCATTTCCAAGTGTCAAAGTGGCTGGTAATAACTAGAGACTTAACTGAATGTGAGTAACTCATTAAAGATGGGGCCTAGGGGACTTTCTTCCTGTGCCCCTCTGGTATGTACCAGAAAGTTCTTTGTCAAGCAGCTGTGATGACATCTCTCTGGAATATTTTATTATAAACGACCCTAGTATCAAAGGAAGACACTCTCCAGTTAATTGCAAAATAACTAAAGTGAGCCCCTAGCTTGTTTCTCATCCAATAAAAAGCCTAGTGTGGATATTAAAGGAGTTATCACTGTGTTAGGATACCGGCAACCTCTTGGGAGCTCTGCAAGATGCATCATTCATGTGGAATTTGCTTTCCTCTCTATCCAGCTGGGTGTACGACCAAGCCAAGGAGGTGAAGCTCCCCGAGAAGTAACTTCAGAATCAGGAAGCATCGTTGTGTCTGGCTTGACTCCAGGTGTAGAATACACTTATACCATCCAAGTCCTGAGAGATGGCCAGGAGAGGGATGCCCCGATTGTCAACAGAGTGGTGACGCGTAAGAAGAGCTTTTTTTCTCCTTTTAACTTTGAAACTATTTAAAAAGACAATCAAGTCAGCTGTGGTAGCACCTGCCTTTAATTTTAGTGCTTGGGAGGTAAGGAGATTCAGGAATTCAAGGCCAGCCTCACCTGTGCCAAAACCTGGAGACCAAAGAGTTAGTTGTCATAATACATACCTCTAACCTGAGCAATTTGGGAGGCAGATATCAGCTAGTCTGAGGCTAGCCTGGTCTATATATTGAGTTCTAGGCCAAACCAGGGATATACAATGAGAGCCTGTGTCAAAAAAAGCAAACAAATTTATCTAATCTTTCTAATACTAATGCACACCTTGCTTACAAGAACAGAGCAAGGGGAAGAGCCCGTCCTCTGTTTACATCAGCAGAGTCTTTAGAATTTGCTGTAGCTGGCGTAGCTGGTATCATGTATGTAGTCTAGGAAGTATTCCTTCTATGTCAAAAGTCTTCTGAACAGGTACGATGAAGCAATTTCAGTAGTAGTGTAATAGCATTAATCTTAAGACAGTCTTCTATCATAGGGCTACTGTCAACTATATTTTTATAGTATACTTTCTATAGTTTTATCCTAGAGGGAAGGGGTAAAGGGGGGGACAAAGGAAGGGGAGAGGGATCAAGAGGCCAGAAAAGAAACATTTCACAAACCAGATGTTTTGTGTTGGCTCCAACTTCTAAATTTTCTTCTCTCTGTAGCATTGTCTCCACCAACTAACTTGTACCTGGAGGCAAACCCTGACACTGGAGTGCTTACAGTCTCCTGGGAGAGGAGTACTACCCCAGGTGAGTGCATGGTGGATCTGAGGGCATGTGTACATTAGCTCTCCAAGACAGACTCCATTCAGAGAAAAAGAGCTACTCAGCTCTCCACTAGAGACACATAGGGTGTTCATTACATATAATCATGCCCACATGTTTTCTTACATTGTAGGAATTAGAGCCATCAAGTGCTAGGCTGTTGGGGGAAAGACAGATGTTTATACTGAAGAGAATTATGAGGACTGGATAGAAACAAGTTTGTTCGATACATTAAAAATGCCAGAACAGATTGGAGAGGTGGCTCAGTGGTTGAGAGTACCGGCTGCTCTTCTGGAGGACTCGGGTTCAATTCCCAGCACCCACATGCAGCTTACAACTATCTAACTCCAGTTCCAGGGGATCTGACACCCTCACACAGACATGTAGGCAAAACACCAATGCACACAAAAATAAATAGTTAAAAAAAAAAAACAATGGCTAAAATCATAAGCACATAGTTTCTCTGATATGAGTTGCCATAAATCTTAAATATTCACTGGAGTTTGACAGATACCTTAGTATCTGGGTGAGGCTGGTGCCAGGATTCCCAGCCCATTACATAAAATGTTGTCTTTACATATAACTACACTTTGCTTCTGTACTTCCTAGTGTCCATAGACAACTTATAGCCTAATATGCTGCTAATGCTATATAAGTAGTTAGTTGTCTTATTGGATTATTTAGGGAACAGTAACAAGAAAGAGTCTGCACAGAGCAGACCCAAATTATTTTCAAATGTTTTTATTCATGCCAGTTCAGTACACAGATGTGTAACCTCTGGATATGTGGGAATTGCACTAAAAAATGTCAGAGAGGTAGGGCTGGAGAGAAGGAGCAGATGTGTATTAGCACTTAGTGTATAAGCATGGGGGCATGAGTTCATCCCCAGCACCTATCCAAAAAGCTGGACAGGGCTATACAAACACCTGTAATCCTGTTGTTGTGGGTGAGGGAGAGGGGTAGACAAGAGGATTATTGGAGTTTGCTGACTGTCAGCTTAGCTCCAAGTTCAGTGAGAGTCAAGGGAGTAAATACGGTGAAGAGCAATAGAAAGTAAAGCTTTAAATGTGTTAACACGTACTAAAATGTTCAGGGCTGGTAAGATGGTTTGGTGGATAAAGGCTCTTGTTGCCAAGTCTGAGTTGATCCCAGGACTCATGTGATAGAATCCTGTGATGTTCTCAGGCAGATCATGGCACATGTGTACTCACACATATGCATACTTAACAAATAAATGTAATCATTTATGCACACACATATATATTCTAGATAGATAAATGTAATTTTTTTTAAAGGGGAGGGATCAGATAGAGTTCATCAGGATACATGACTTGATGCAGAGCCTTACTGAGGTCAATCCCTGGGACCCGTGTGGTAGAAGTTGAGAACAGCCATATACATGCCATGGGACACAAAGTAAATAATTATAATAGAAATAAATAGTTAATAGCAATAATAAAGTATTTGTAAAGTCATAAGATGTATAAGGTATAACACTATTCAAGGAGCATAATGCACTATAAGAATACTAACTTAAATATAATTCTATGACTAAATGATGAGCGTGGGGGAGACCCTTGCCGATACTCATTGAGAACATTCTAAATGGAAGCAAATGATTAGAGCTACATGTAATTAAAGAAGTATTTTTAATTTATTAAACTGCTTATAATTTTATTGGTATTGATATCATTTTTCAAACATGAAATTGTCATACCAACACTGAGGCTGAGGCAGGAGGATTAACATGAGTTCAAGGCTAGCCTGGTATATATAGTGAATCTTAATGCTAGGCCAGGCCATAATGTAGGCCCCGTCTCAACAAAAACAAGATAAAATTGTATCTGAACCTATGTGTATATTATATATACACACACATATGTACATGTAATTTAAAAGTATCTTTGTATGATGTATGCATGTCTACATGCATTTTCATCCATATATATTCAGGTGGCACTGTGTGTGTATGAAGGTCATAGGCTGCTTTTCAGTGTACATGACTACCTTCCATCTTGTTTGAGATGGGAGAGTGGAAGGAGATGCTGATATCTTCTGGGGATTCTCCTGTCTCCACTTCCCAGCTCTATATAGCAGTGATGGGATTAAAGACACATGCTATGGTGTCTGGCTTTATGTGAATTCTGGGTCCTCATAATTGCACCTTACTCACAGACCCAATTTTTTAGTCTGTAATATGTAGAAATAATTTCTTATACAGTTCTTACCCTTGTTTGGGTATATGTGTCAGGAGATTACCTATAAGTGTATGTGTTTATAGTCACACAAAATAAAACTTAGCTGAACATATTCCTTTAAATCTCCCTTTGAAATAGACTGAATTTCACATGGAATTTCCATCTCTGTGGCAGTGTATTGTAGAATGTGACAGCTGCACTGTTTCCAGATGAGTTCTTTGGCTTTAAACTTGAAGCCAAGTCCCTTGCTTCTTGGCAGCTGGATCACTAAGCTCTGGTCTCAACAGCCTTGCCCATTCAGATGGTCAGTAGCAAAGGAAATGCTCTAAATGCTATTGCCTTCCATCCCATTGGGCTTCCTAGCACATACCACTTTAATAATGTTCACCTTTTCCCCACTGACAGAAGATACCTTCATTTCCTTGTCCTTAGTCAACACTGTGGTGTTTTCTTCCCCCCAGACCTGCAGAGCTCTGCCCACAGCTACATTTATTGGTGTCTCCTTTCCTTCAACACTTTCACTGCCTCATTTTCATAATTCTAAAGTCTCCTATGACTAACACTCCTTTTCAAGGGTGAACTATATATACTTCTGTTTTCCACCCTTAACACTCCAATTCTCTTCCTGAAAGTCGCATAGAACCAACCTTTATACTCCTTGGAGAATGATCTTAAGCCATGGTAGTTAGAAAAAGAATATTCCTCAGCTTTCTTTCAGATCACCTATTAAGGAAAAGCAGGAGTGTGGAAGGAGGCTGGAATTTGTAGACAAGAAAGCCTTGGATTATTACTTCTCTTTCTAAAGATTTATTTTATTTATTGTGTATACAGTATACAGAAGAGGGCACCAGATGTCATCATAGATGGTTATAAACCACCATGTGGTTGCCGGGAATCGAACTCAGGACCTCTGGAAGAACAGTCAGTGCTCTTAACCTCTGAGCCATCTCTCTAGCCCCAGATTGCCTTGTCTTTGTTAAGATCCTATATTTTTATATTGTAATAACACTTGTTTGTATGTAGGGGTACTGTAAGATCATCCACTGGATACAATGTAGAACGATCAAGTTTAGCATTTCATTTCTATGTGCTGGAGACCAGCAGACTCATCTAGTTATTTTGAAATACATCATAAATTGCTATGGACTTGTCTTCACTCTGCAGAGTTGGGGAAGATTAAAACTAACTTCTCTATTCTGACTGTTGGTACAGGCTATTGCCCTGTCCCTTGCTATCCCGTGTTCCTGTATGGGTCCATCCTGGTGTGTAGTTTAATATACCCTGGGTCATAAATGTTCTGTATGGTAACTTCTTCTCTCTGTTTACTCCAGATATTACTGGCTACAGAATAACCACAACCCCCACAAATGGGCAGCAGGGGAGCTCTCTGGAAGAAGTGGTTCATGCTGACCAGAGCTCCTGCACTTTTGAAAACCTGAATCCTGGCCTGGAGTACAATGTCAGTGTTTACACTGTCAAAGATGACAAGGAAAGTGCCCCTATCTCTGATACCATCATCCCAGGTAATAGAAAAATAAGCTGTTAGCCTCAGAGTGGCAGTTTGGGTAGCAGTGGTATTAGCATCTTAATCCCAGATAGCTGAGTGTGTCAGATGTAGTTTGGATTTCATGCCAACCTCCCAGTGCGCTCTCCAAAACCACAAAGCCAAAGCAACTGTTTGGACAAAGGCTTTGCTGTTGCCTCTGCTTCACTATCTGTGCTTCCCTGGGATGCTGTTTGTTGCCATGGTTATGTGACAAGTGTAGCCACGGCATTAACTCTGTACTGTTTGCTCACGTGGAAAGATTACTAAACAGTGTCGTGTGTCTGTATCCAGTGCTGACAGGCTAGAAGTAATGTGGTAAATGCATCCCATGGGGACATTTATGCCTGATTTTACAATCCATATCCACCTCCAACAGTTTTTGTCTCCATATTTGAGCACTGCAGTACACTTGGTTACAATCCAATTCTTCACCTTGTAGCTTCAAATCCTTTTTAAAATTGGAGGTGGGGTAATAAAAAAAGGAAGAAATCCTAAAGGGCTTTCTTTCTTCTGAACTGAAAAACACCACGAGAGAAGCCTATCTAGGGATAGGTTCATTGTTTGCCCCAAGTCTTTGGTAGAGTGAAAGCACTGGGCAGATTCTGTTTCCTTCCTCAGTATTTTGATATGCAGTTATGAATCTTAATTAAATTACATGAATTAAAATATTGGCAGTGCCATGGACTCGAGCTGGCTGGCCTTGGACTGACCATGCTTTTGAGTGACATATTCACAGCATGATGTTAATATGATGGCCACGATGCTGTCATGAGTTTTGAATGAACTATCCATTTTGTTTTCTAAACTTTTTAATTTGTAAGATTTTCTTTTCTTACTAAAGGTTTTGGATTCTTTTCCCTCGACGTTGCTGATATCTCTTGCAGATATTATGTCTAAGTTCCAAGAGTGGTTTTGACACTGTAAATGTGTTTATGATTTTTTTTTAGAACTTAAAGCTCTACCATCCAGTGACATTTTTCTAAATGCAAGAAAATCTCTAAAAAGAGTATTATAACCTGTTTTATTCTCCCAGGGAAGCAAATTATTCTGGATGCTTGGGAAGTCTTTTCAAATAATTTGGGGACACCCTGCATATTACCATCATTGCTTTACCATTCTGTCAATTTTACTACTGGTCACCTGATGTACACTGCTTTATTTTTTTTTGCCTCTACTTCTTTTGCCTTCTCTTTGCTTTGTAACTCAATAGAGGTGCCCCAGCTCACTGACCTAAGCTTTGTTGATATAACCGATTCAACCATCGGCCTGAGGTGGACCCCGCTAAACTCTTCCACAATTATTGGGTACCGCATCACAGTAGTTGCAACAGGAGAAGGTATCCCTATTTTTGAAGATTTTGTGGACTCCTCAGTAGGATACTACACAGTTACAGGGCTGGAACCCGGCATTGACTATGACATCAGCGTTATCACTCTCATTAATGGCGGAGAGAGTGCCCCTACTACACTGACACAGCAAACGGGTGAATCTTGAAGTCTTCTGTGTTTGAGACATGGATGGTGTTGCATGCTGCTCAGTCACGCTGGTTAAATCTGGATGTTTCTGAGGAGAAGCCAGATTGGCCAAAAAGGGAAGAAATGGGGTACAGTCAGAGATAAGGAATATATTAATCTAATTGAATGAAAACCTATATAAATAGCCTTGTGCGCTATCATTCAAACCATAAACAGATGTAAAGCTAGAGAAATCTAGTTAGCTGATCTATGAAATGCAAAGTAGATAAAAGCTGCAGACCTTGAGTTGTTTTTTAAATACCAAGCTATTAAGACACACCCTAAAATGTGCCAGTCACTGTGTGTCTCCCTTTATCTCTTGATATGCTCCCACACTCCTTTTGTAGTTAATAAAACACTCATCAAAAATTAGAGTGAAACGGAAGGGGGGTCTTAGAGGTTGGAAGACATAAATCATAGTAGGTAGAGCATTCTAGGTTGTGCTGCTTTGCAAGGTAAAGAAACTCCTCTTTAACCAGAGTCTGGAGACTAGCATGCAACATCGCAAAGGTTCTCTGCCCTGCATGGTAAGAATCATGCTGAGAACCCCTGTGCATGAACCCCTCACTTGTAAGTAGAGTTCACTGATTGGAATTTTGGCAATGCGGTAGTTTGTAGATATCTCATTCCGGGGAGATAGAGGACGACCCCTTGTCTTCTGTTTGTTTGTGTGCATGTGTTTCTTTGGAAAGTACTGCTATGTCTCTTTGCTGTGTGGCAACTTAAGCCTTCAGCCTAGGATAAAAATCTTTAGTGGTATTAATGCACTAAAAAAAAAACCCAAAAAACAAAAAACAAACCAAAGCAAAACAAAAAACAACCTATTTGAAAATATATTAAAATTATTATTCTTTAAAATGCATTGATGCTGGCAGAAAGGTTAAAGGGGCCTAACAGTATTCTGTATAGTGTTATATTTTAACAGTAGTGTGTCATGATTTAGATTAGGTTTAGATTAGACTATTTGCATGATTATGACCATTTTCTTTTATGCATGGAATATTGTTTTTTACCTTTTCAGCTATTTCATTAGCTTTAACGTTAAAACTATGCTAACTTAATCTTCTTTCTTATTTGAAATCAGCTGTCCCTCCTCCCACTGATCTACGATTCACCAATATCGGCCCAGACACTATGCGTGTCACTTGGGCCCCACCTCCATCCATCGAGCTAACCAACCTCTTGGTGCGATACTCACCCGTGAAAAACGAGGAGGATGTGGCTGAGCTGTCAATTTCGCCTTCAGACAATGCAGTGGTTCTAACAAGTAAGCTCTCAAACAGACGCATTTGATAAATGCTTACCTGGGGCAAAATGGATTCTGAATTCTCAAGGAGGATCAGCCAAGGGAAGGGAAGCTGAAACAGAGCAACACACTATCCAGGTTGATTAGGCAGCTCTGTATGTAAATGGTGAAAGATATGATGTTTCTGTTGGTATGACAGACATCTGAGCTTTTCTGAAAACACCATCAGGAAAGTTCCAGGGCTTCTATATCCACATAAATACATAGAAATAAGTGAATAGCAATTCTGTAGCTAAGGAAAGAATATAGAAGAGGGTATCGGTGCATCTATTTATTTTACTGTCCCTTTTGTGTGTGTAGCATCAGCAGGTGATCTTAGAAACAGTGACTGGGGGGCTGGAGAGATGGCTCAGCGGTTAAGAGCACCCTCTGCTCTTCCAGAGGACCCGGGTTCGATTCCCAGCACCCACATGGCAGCTAACAACTGTCTGTAGTTCCAGTTCCAGGCAAACACCAAGGGAAATAAATAAATAAAGTTTTTTTAAAAAAAAAAAAAAAAAAAACCAAAAAAAAAAACCAGTGACTGGTTACTTGGGGGAGGGGAGGAAGTCAGATCAGGATTTTAGCTCAGTGTTTACTGATCTCCCAGAGGATCCAGGTTCAATTCCCAGCACCCACACGGCAGTTCACACCTGTCTAACTCCAGGTCCAGGGTTAGGGCTTCTGGCACTCTCATAGAGACATGCATGCAGGCAAAACACCAATGATCATAAAATAAAAATAAATAAATAAGAGACAGGAGTTTGGTTCATAGTTCAGAAAACATCTGTTGACATCTGACATCTGAAGACTTTTTTTTTTTTTTTTTAATGTGCTTTAGTGTTTTGCTATGGGAAGTTTCAGGCCCCCTGAAACTATAGTTTCAAACCATGTGACAATTTATAGAAATTGTCATTTCCCTGGTTCGTACCATTTAGGATGAAATATTATTTTAAATTAAGGAAAGCAAGAGGTAGCAACATGATGCTATGCTTTAAATATATATGTTGTGGTAAGATGTGTATGATTTCAAATGAAAGGAAAGGAGTTACATTTAGGTATATTCCTTAATAGTGATAAGAAAACATCCTTTCTTGTTCAGATGTGTCTCAGAAAGTAAAACACAAAAAGGCAGTCATGTATGACAGATCTCTCTTTTTCACTGAGGGCAGAGCACCCAGATACTTGCCTGACTCTGGCCACAGGGCCATATCAGTCACTAGGTACCACATTGCCCAGTATACTAGACCCCAAATCACATGTTGATCTCAGTTTAACCAAACTCTACTCTGTCACATGCTAGTTGTGTTAAGAGCTCTAATACCTGACTTTAAAGTAACTCTCTCCCCCTTAGAAATGTCATTATTACCCTGTTTTAAAAGATTAATCAGCTTAGTAGAGTGTAATGAACCCAGGATTACTGGTTATGTTCATTGTCTTGATACAACATTGATGGCTCCATAAGAACATGTACATTTAAATATAAGCAACATTGTATAACATTGTATAACAGACTGCCTTATAAAGTTGTTGTGATGGGTCATGCATAGTTCCACAAAAATGTTAGTCAGTTACCCTTAATAGAGGCTCTTTCCAATGGATGGATGAGGTATTAATGCACCATATCTACACGTGACTGAATTGTATGTATATAGACAAAACAGAGGACCTTAAAGTGGCACAGGACCCTAACTGCAGATATTTCCATGTATAGATGCTGACTTAGCTACAAGTAGGCTATGGGCCTGGTGCTTGGGTATCTCACCAGATGGCATATTCCAGGTGGTGCTGTGGTTTCTCATACTTTCCAGTTTAAAGCAAATTCCACCTGTCTTTTCAGATCTCCTGCCTGGGACCGAGTATTTGGTCAGTGTCTCCAGTGTCTATGAACAACACGAGAGCACCCCTCTTCGAGGAAGACAGAAAACAGGTGAGTTATGCTGGCATCACACTTACCAAGTAGCTCTCACCTACCAAATGATAGATTGAGTCTAAAAATAGGTCTTCACCTTTTATGGTGCTGGTACATTACTTTAGTATAAAGTAATGGGTTTCACTGTGGTGTTTTCACAGTCTCTGTTAATCCTCCTATTCCAGTTTTCTCCTTGTTCCCTAACCCACTCCTCCTGGTCGCCTTCCTCTCTGCAGTAACTAACATGCAGCCTCTTTCTGCTGTTTTGTCACCCACATTCTATGACCCTTTTTACTTTTCCCTATTAAGGCATCTTTTTCCTATACTCTTTTCTTATGCTTTGCACACACGTTACTTGTCTTCCTAAGACTGGATTATTTCGCTTAACATAATAATTTCTAGTCCCACCCATTTCCCTGTAAATTTCATTGTAGATGAATAATATTCCATTATGTATATGTATCACATTTTCTTTTCCTTCCTTCCTCCCCTTCCTTCGTTTTTCAAGACAGGGTTTCTTTGAACCCTGGCTGTCCTAGAACCAGGCTGGCCACAAACTCAGGATACCTGCCTCTGCCTCCCAGCTACTAGGATTAAAGGTATGAGCCACCACTCCCTGGCTTTGTACCATCTTTTCATTTTCTGTTCATCGATGGATGAACAACTAGACTGATTCCATTTCCCAGCTCATGTGGGAAGAGCAGCAATGAGCATGGCTGTGCTCTTTCTGTGGTAGGATTTAGAGCTCCTTGAGTATATGCCTGGCAGAGTTGTAGCTTCTTGAGAAACTGTCAATACTGACTCCCACAGTGATTAGACCAGTCAGTTCACATTCCCATGGTCACTGAAGAGACAATCCCATTTCTCTCCATTCACAGCATTTGTTATGTGTTTGATCTCAGCTATTCTGACTGGGCTGAGATGGAATTCCAAAGTAGTTTTGCATTGCCTTTCTCTGATAGTTAAAGATGTTGATTACTCTCTAAGATATTTATCTTGCCACTGTGTTTTTTTTTTTTTTAAATCATTGATCTTGAAAAAAACCTACTTATTTTTCAGTATTTAATAATTACTAATTTAGCAATTCATTCATTATTATTTTCTCTTTGCTTCCAAAGAAGACTGAAATTAGTTCAGAAACTTGTGTCTTCTCTTCTTAAAACAAAACAATAAAAGCTTTTATGTATCATATCATGGGGACTGGAGAAATGGCTCAGAGATTAAGAGTGTTGCCTGCTTTTCCAATGGTCTTGAGTTCAAGTCCCAGCAACTACATGATGACTCAAACCAGCTGTAATGAGATATGGTGCCCCCTTCCAGTGTGCAGGCAGAACACTATGCATAATAAATAAATAAATTTTTAAAAAGAATAATATATCTTTTTCTTGATAGTAGGTAGACACAGCTTTCCTTAGATGTCATTGTCCACTGGCTGGCCCACCTGTCACTGTCCTCCATGTCTTTTTCCTCTTTCACTAAGTCAATAAGTTTAGTTTCCTCCTTTTTAAAAATTTATTCATTATGTATACAGTGTACAGAAGAGGGCACTAGATCTCATTATAGATGGTTGTGAGCCACCAGGTGGTTGCTGGAAATTGGACTCAGGTCCTCTGGAAGAGCAGTCAGTGCTCTTAATCTCTGAGCCATCTCTGCAGCCCCTAGCTTCTTCTTGATATGGGACATTTACAAGGAAGAACTGAATTCAATAAATAGTAGATTCTTTCCTCAGTATGAGTTTTTCTTTTTATTTTTTTTTCCATTAAAAAAAATGCAGCCTTTAATTCTAGCACTTGTGAGGCAGGACCAGGTGGATCTCTGAGCTCAAGGCTGATCTGGTCTACATAGCAAGTTCCAGGCCAGCCAAGGGCTATGTAGTGAGACCTTGTTCCTAAATCAAGTACAGTTTTGTATTATAATTTGTGGCCAAACAGGAGTTACGATATCACAGTTTGGTTTGAGTATATTTTTGATAGAATTAATAAGTGTTATAACTCAAACAGAAATTTACCAGCAATTCCAGAGAACACAAATGATTCTGGATGAGATGAACACTACATTGTTAATTTAAAAAAAAAAAAAAGTCTGCTACTATATTTTGTGCTGCAGACAGAGTGCTTTGCTTAGCATGAATGAGGACCTGAGTTCAATTCCTAGTAAAAAAAAAAAAAAAAAAAAGTACTAAATCCTCACTTAAAAGGGATTATGTGTATTGTAATTTGTTGAGTGATGTCTGTTAGGTTTAGAAAGGTTTCTGTTAGCATCATTGTAACTCTGTTGACCTATCAGTTTCAGATGCAGCGCAGAGAGAAACTTTGAGAACCAAATATAAGAATATTCTCTGAGAGATGTACTGACATACATACATACATACATACATACATACATAACACATATACAGTGTTTAAATGCTGTCTGTCCTGGTTGGAGCTCCTATTGCTGTGATGAAACACCATGATCAAAAGCAGTTTGGGTAGGGAAGGGTTTATTTGGCTTATACTTTCCACATAGTAGTCCATCACTGAAGGAAGTCAGGACAGGAACTCAAGCAGTGCTGGAACATGGAAGCAGGAGCTGAGGCCATGGAGAAGTACTGCTTAATGGCTTGCTCAGCCTGCTTTCTTACAGAACCCAGGACCACTAGATCAGGGGAGGCTCCACCCAACACATCCTGTCAATCACTAATAAAGACAAATCCCTATAGGTTTGCCTGGTCTTATAGACATATTTTCTTAACTGAGGTTCTTTCTTCTCAGATGACATACCATCCAGTACAACGTCAAAGTCTTTGAAAACATCAGTACTTAAGTATAGTGTAGAAATCGACTATAATTGTACATACTGTTTCAGTTACTTTGAAAAAGAAAAGATAAATGAATGAGAGCTGGTTGTAGTCAACTCTTAATACCATATAGCAGGGGATGTTGCTACCCCGCCCCCCATCTTCCTCTATGTCTAAGCTGTTGGTTTTTGTCTTTTGTTCCTTTTCTTGTGTGGGGGAAAAAACAGGTCTTGATTCCCCAACTGGTTTTGATTCTTCTGATATCACTGCCAACTCGTTCACCGTCCACTGGGTGGCCCCTCGAGCCACCATCACCGGCTACATAATTCGCCATCATGCCGAGCATTCTGCTGGAAGACCCAGGCAAGATCGAGTGCCTCCCTCTAGGAATTCTATCACCCTCACCAACCTTAATCCTGGTACTGAGTATGTTGTCAGCATCGTAGCTGTTAATGGCAGAGAGGAGAGCCCCCCGCTGATTGGCCAGCAGTCTACAGGTAATTTTGCTGTTTTAATCAATTGCTTTGTGTGGTTTGGTGTAGACTGTAAAAGCTTCCTGTCATCTGAGTTGGCATCTGCACAGGAAAGGAAGTGACACAGCTTTTGATCCCAGCACTTGGGAGGTAGAGGCAGGTGGATCTCTGAGTTGGAGGTCAACTTGATCTACAGAGGAAGTTTTAGGCCAGCCAGAGCTACTCAATGAGAAAGACCCCATCTCAATATAAAAAAGAGGGTGGGAGAGGCAGGAATGAGGCAGTGACAGAATGTGTGGCAAAAATCTCTCCCTCTTAGATACATTTAAAAAGGTAATTTTTTTTTTTTTTTTACTCTGAGAAATTTTCACTTGATTCACTTATTTATTATTGGTAGTTTTACTGGCCACTTTTTTTAATGGTGTTTTGAGACAGGGTCTTATAGCCCAGTCTGACCCAGAATTGGCTTGGTGGTCCAGGCTTCTTGTCTTGACTCCTGAGTGCTACAGCGATAAGCTACTATTTACAGCTTGGGTAGTTATTGGTTTTTAATAAAGTTTTGTTCAAACACATATTATTATGGTCCCAAAGTTACTGTAATCCTGATTTTCAGTTGGACTTAGTAGAACAGATCTGTATTTCTAGATACTCAGAGGGCTGGGCCAGGAAGATAGAGGTCAAGGACATTCTAGGCTTTGTAGCTCAAAGTTAGCCTGTGCAGTTCAGTGCTATGCATGTAGTATATCAGTAGAGTGCTTTGTCTGGCACAAGTCAAGCCCTAGATTATACAGATGACTAGATATAGGTATAGACAGATTTATTTTCAGTGACAGTGATTGAAAGACCTGTTATGATAATCTGTATCCTAGCTATGAATGTGTGTGATCACTACTTCCAAATAGCACATAGTTAAGAGTGCATGGGGGAGTGGAGTAGTTTTTATAATTTCTCTGTGATTTAAATTACATTCCAAAGAAAATGTCAAGGAAAAAGAATTCACAATTTTATCACAATTTGAACGGTCTCCTTAGCCCCTTCTCTTGACTTCTTTATAGATTTTAATTCTGCTAATTTAGTGTCTATATATTTTTTCCAGCATAATATTTTTATTTATTATTTGATGATTTTATATCATGCACCCAGTGTCTATATTTTTGTATAAAGGAAATATAACAATTATTTAGGAAAGAGTGAAGAGAGATTCTGAGCTTTTTTTGGGAATTAATGGATGTGAAATTTTCCTATATTTCTAGTTTCTGACGTTCCAAGGGACCTGGAAGTCATTGCCTCTACGCCTACAAGCCTGCTGATCAGCTGGGAGCCTCCTGCGGTCTCTGTGAGATATTATAGGATCACCTATGGAGAGACAGGTGTGTTCCTTCTGTGCAGTTTCACCCTGGGTAACTGGAAACCTGGCAGTGGGTATGGAATTAAATGCAAACGGGCCCATTTAGAAAACCTTTTTATGTCCAAAAGTACACGGGAGTGATGTATAATTGATTGTCAAATGAAGCTTAGAAGTTGTTTATACACTACAGCTGGAGATGGAAAACGGAATGGAGTGAAAAATTATATATTCACACATCATTATTAGTAATTCCTGTATTTTCTGTGTTTTCTAAATTAAACAAATAGTCTTTTAATGCTTGTGAAAAGGATTCAATTCATTCAGTTGAAGGTTGAGCGAGCCACATTCTTGCCCAATTAATTAAAAATATAATTAGACCTCTCAAACCCTTACATGCCCCTCTCACCATTCCCTCTTAATTTCTTGGCCTCTTTTTCTTATTGTTTCACACACACACATACACACACACACACACACACACATATACATACACACACACACAAAGTGTACATGCACTCCCACAAAAATGTATAAAATACAATCTACCAAGTATGTTGTATTACTTATGCAAATATAAGAATTTATGTATAAATATAATATAATTTATATTATTATATAATTTTATGTATAAATATAAATAAAAATTATGTATGCATAAGCAACCTTTACATTTCAGGGCTGACTACTTGGTATTTTATAATCAACTTAGGGAGCTTATTCCTGGGAATTTCTTCACCTTTTCTTGTTAATCTACAACTCTGACATTTTAACCCAGGGATGTTAAAATGACAGTAGTTTGAGATTTCTCCTGATTTTTATATACTTATCAGGGCTTACTATCTACATAAATACACCTGCCTGTTCAGGCTGTGGTGTATTTATGTAGATAGTAAGCTTAAAAGGCAACATGTAAGCAGCAGTGATTTACATACTATTTTCAATGTATTAATAATATTGAAATAACTCCTGACTCCTCAAATTTTCCACTAACCCCTTTCCTGCAGGCGGAAATAGCCCTGTTCAGGAGTTCACTGTGCCTGGGAGCAAGTCCACAGCCACCATCAACAACATTAAACCTGGAGCAGATTACACCATCACCCTGTATGCTATCACTGGCCGTGGGGACAGTCCAGCCAGCAGCAAGCCAATTTCCATTAATTATCGAACAGGTACAAACTTCTCTTCTGCAGTGGGTGACACAGGGTTATTTATGAAGATAGTTTCCATAGAATTCTCCCCAGATATTTTCTCCTTTGTGAAGCTGGTTTTCCTTTAGTTTTGTGTGGTACTGGATTAAACCCAGCTTCTTAGATATGTTGAACAAATGCTTTCTCACTGAACTACATCTTTAATCCTGATTTATTTTCTTAATAAGACAAAAGCCTGTAGTAACACCTATAACTGACAGAATTTTTCGACAAAAGTACAAAGAAAATTCCAAGAACAGACTTTTTTTTTTGATCTTGTGTTTTTAACTGCTACACCCATGTGTCTACAATAGATGCAAGACATAGAGAGTATTTGTAAATACCTTTAGAAAAATGACTGGATGAGTTGATTGGGTAGAGAACCAAGGCCTACCTGAGATGTAGTGTTTTGTTTGTGGAATGAAACAGTCATGTTGAAAATAGTTGTAATAGTGTCTGGGTGTGTATTTCCTTTTTCAAGCTAACCCTTTATACTTGTCAAAGGAGATATGTCCTTTCTAGATATATCTAGAAGATAGAGGTCATTTGCATAGACACTAGAATTCAAGACAAGGGCTTGTCCAGTCCGGCCCTCAAACACTGGGACTTCACTGCTCTTTTTTACTTCTAGAAATCGACAAGCCATCCCAGATGCAAGTGACTGATGTGCAGGACAACAGCATTAGTGTCAGGTGGCTCCCTTCAAGTTCTCCTGTGACGGGTTACAGAGTGACCACCACTCCCAAAAATGGCCCAGGACCATCAAAAACTAAAACTGCTGGTCCAGGTGAGCAAAACCAGTGTGTGGCATCTAGCAGAATAAACCCAGCAGGAATGTAGAAGGTTTCAAAGTGTTCTGTGTTGTGTTGTTCCCACTTATAGACTATGTTGCCAGCTCACTTCACAGGGCAAGTTTTAGTGTCCATGTATTTCTGGTTTTTTGTTTTTGTTTTTGTTTTTTATATGTAGTTTTGTATGGACACTCCTTAAATCCTTGGTCCTCACAAAGAGAAAGATGGACTGATATCATGCATAGATCCATTCTAGATATAATACTTTTACTGTTATAAAATGACTTCCAAGATTATGTTGTCAAGACGATTTCTTAAGGTCAATTTAATTTCTGTCTTTTTTTTTTTTCCTGTAAGAATAGCCTCATTTGTTCTGGGGGCATTATATTAAATTGTAAAGCTTATTCTTGAGTATGATTTTATTGCAGTATGCTAAAGGGTTTTTTTGTTTGGTTGATTTTTTTTGAAACAAGGTCTCATACTGGCCTTGGATGCACTATGTAGCCAAGGTTGACCTTAAATTTCTGATCCTCTTT